>CM050523.1:4860000-5125000 GCA_027563665.1 Antrozous pallidus | reverse complement strand
TCCTCTCTGGAGTCCAGTGTTTGATGATTTGTCTAAGCTTCCCAAGCTTTCTTGAGGAGATAGAAAGGGCTCTAGGGCCTTGTTTTTAATATCATAACAAGAGTGTAATCATAAGGCAATTTGTGACAGCTTAATAAAATCCATTGCAGAGGTTATTATTATTACTTTTAGCAGCTGGCTTTCTCATGGCTGTTAAGTTTAGTTAAATGTGTAAGGCTTTTCCTTAAAAAAGAAGGTGTGGTCTTAATTTGAGACACATTGGGTGATTCTTCCTGAAGTTTGGGATGGCAGCTGGAATTTGGTAGTGACTTTTTTCTTTCTCCAAGGCTGTTCGATGTCACAGTTCTGGTTGTTCTGGACTAGTAAATCTGCGCGTGCTCTGGGCCCGAACACATTTTGACTGTAAATAAAAAGTCTTCTTTTAGGAGGATGTTCAGTTCGCAGCTGGAGCAGAGTAATTTTTATACAGGTCTCCGCAATCAATAAAAAGCCACAGGAGGAATGATTTATCTTGTTGGTTACAGAGACTGTCACCGAGAGAAATTGTAAAAGATCAATTTACACAACCTGGTGTGAGAATGTTATTGATATCGCACGGTTGATCAGTTTCTGGCGCTGAGCACTGCCGCGGAGGAAGCCCGCCCGGCCCGCGCTCCCAGTAGACGGCCGCGGCCGTGCAGTGGCCTGGGGGCCAGCGCGGGGCGGGGCGGCGGCGGGCGCCCTGGCCAGGGGACTCCGATTACTTAGTTAAGTGGTGTCCTGCTCCCTCCTCCTCCTCTGTGTCTGTTTCTGAAGCTCTCTCTCTCTTAAAAAGAAAAAAAAAGTCCCTCCTACTGTGAGAACTGTTCGCCGAGACTCCCGTCTTAATTACACAGAGCCCTTTAGCCAGAGGCCGCGGGACTGGGCCCTCCCGACAGGAAATGAGGAAACATGCCACCTTCCTGGAAAAAACGCAAACGTCCCCTCCTCGAATTAGTTAAATGAAGCTTATCGACGGTTGGGAGTTCAGCCTTTGACAGTTGGCTAATTGCAGTTGGTACATTAACTATGTTTTAACCGGAGCTGTTCGGATGAAAGTCAGGAAATAAATACATAAAGCCTGGGCACCGCCAGTGGAAGGCGAAGTGCTGCAGCAATGGGAAAGCCGACAGTAAACAATGCCATCTCGATCTTCCTGAAATATTAAGATACAAAATGGAGTTCCAGGCCTTTAACATTTTAATAAAGTAGATTTACAAACATTAACATAATTAAAAATGACACAAACTACATCTCTCTCTCTCTCTCTCTCTCTCTCTCTCTCTCTCCTCCCCCCCCCCCTTCAAAATAGCCTCCGCCTATATTTTTATGTTACAAACATACCTACTATCTCATTGCAAGTCTGGGCACACCATTCTCAAATGCAGAACTTTTCAAACGAAGATAAACCTTAGTTGAATAGGTTTACTTTCTGATTTGCAATTCTTTAATAATATCACAGAAGATGGAACAGCAGTTACAGTAAAAGAACGACAACATGCCACTCCAGTGGCTTCCTTGTTGAAACAGTTTTCTGGTGCACAGCAGAGTACTCTCATCACAAGCTTGAAACAGTATTCTAATAAGAAAGGCAACCATGGTTTAGAAAAATCTAATAGGCTTTTGTGTACTTAATTTATTATTTGCACTAACTTGTAACATCAGAATGATAACTATAATGTGGTTTAACTTCCAGGAATATAAAAGAATGAAAGGTCTAACAAGACCAATTATTATATACTTATAGCTTAGACTCTTAGGTATAATTGTAGTAATATTCTCTTACGATGTTTTGCTTTCTAACAGATTCCACATTTCTTTCTGCATGTTTTTGTGTATATATGTATACACATGTACATATATATGTATGTTTTTTTATTTGGAGTCTTTCTTTGCTTTTTCATGTGTTTGAAACACATACCTTTGACTTGGGAAATGGATAAACACCATGCTTTCTGAACACCTATTTAAAGGTAAGAATCAACGAGTTCTATGAGTTCTATTAGATGGGATTTTAATTGCTAAATGTCCAATTAGCATATTTTTGCTCTTGTTTACAGGAGAGTGAATAAATGTGATTTTGCTTACATATTCCTGTATATTAAAATTCCTTAATAGCCTTCATTGTCTTTTCATTAGCTAAAATTAGCCCTCACATCTTTTACCACATTCATTATAAACTGAACACAAACAAAAGATTACTCACAAAATATGCTTTCCCTTCACCTCCCACCTCCCACCCTCCACCCGCACAGGCTGTTTCTTGGCATTAAACACTCCTATCTCAATATTAGTGATGCCCATAATCTGGCATCGGAGCTTTCTGCCGCTTACTTCCTCTCTTGGACTATAACTCAATCAGCACTCATATTTTGTAGCTGGTAAGAATGTTTCCCTCCAGATCAGAAAAATAGCTCTTCACACTCTTCACATCTGGAGGAGATAGGCTTGCTCACATCTTCAACCCCTGGCTTTTGTTTTTCTTTTTAATGCAGTTTTTGTTCCTGCCAAGCTCCTGAGGATTCCTGCGTGGTCTAGTACTGACTGTTCTCAGCCCTGGTCCTCCTCCCACCTCTTCTCTCCTAACCAGACCAGCCCCTCCCGGGAGGGCAGGAACCTACAGATCCAAGTTAAAATGCAATTTCCTGCTTTTGATAAGTAGACACTATCCAGCCAGAACAAAACAGAACACTCTGATACAATTTTCTCATGGCCAAGGGGGTAGGCAACTTCCACCCTTCAAGTCTCCCCTCATTTAAGGCAAGCAGGAAATGCAATTTCTGATCTTTATTCCTGTATTTTTCACCAGACTCTCCAGAAACATTGGCAAGGTCTGCACTCAGGGAGTTGAGGCCAAGATCTCAGCCACGGGGATGCTGTAGATAACCCTACACTCCCTATTAGTTCCAGCTTATATGGCAACTTTCTGTCTTGAAGAGGCAAGTAATCTCAAGAACCTCAGTTCAACAGCTCCAAAAAATGTATTTTCTATGAGACATAATTGTCTACCACAGTGTGCCTTCTCTTGGAAAGGTGTCAAGATACCTACAATGTTGCCTGGCTTTTGCAAAATTACTTTCTGTAGGAACTATTCAGCTCCATTTTCCCCTCCTGAAGACCAACAGTTCTTTCTCAATAATCATTAACAATATCTGCTCTGCCTTCCTATGCTGGTGTTCCCAAAGAAGATACAATTATTAATAAAGCTTCTTTGTGCATACATAGGGCGAAATATGAAAGGGAGCTAAGTAATCAACCAAAATGTGATCCCTACATGCACAACTCTCTGGGTGCCCTTGAAAGAGTTCCAAAAGATTGGACAGCATGGACTCTCATCTGGATGAGTTTACAAATAGTTTGGCAATAAATTGTTCTCAATGATAAGGAGTAAATATGAAATTGGATTGAACTGACTGTTTTCCAGAAGAGTGGGCTGTCAACAAAGATTGGAATTATAAGGAAAGTTTTCCAAGATACAAATGATTTGGTTTGAAGGAAGGAAGAATAAAGATGAGAGGTGAAAAAAGAGCTGTAGACACAGTGTGAAGTACAAACTATTTCAGCACTGTCTGTACTCCATATTGCCTACTGGATAGTGGTGAGAAGCAGGTTGGAAAGGCAAGAGTCTTGATAAGTATATCAGGTGTTTAATCAATGTCTAATGATCAAGCAAGTGAGCTTAGATCCAAGGCTATAAAGTGAATCTGCTTCTAGGCAGTACCTGTATTTAATGAAGGAGACCTTTTCAAGATATTGCTTAGAAATTGGTGGCTTTGATGTCTGCTGGTGTTTATGTGTGGGGTTGGGGTTGGGAGGGCGAAAGAGGCAACTGCAGAATAAACTGTGGTTTTATCCAGGTGAGTGGTGATGGGAACCAGAATTAGAATGACAGAGCAAACCTGGACTAGAAGGATGGGACAACTTCTGAGACAAAAAAAAAAAAAAAAAAAAAAAAAAAGGAAAAGCCATTTGGTATTTACAAGGCGGTAAGTACAGGATTGATGACATACTAATGTTGTTGACTAATATTGAAGGTAAGGAATGAATCCAAGATGACATCAGATTTGGAAACAAGGATCATGGCTGTCCTACTAGCAGAGACAAATTTCCTGATTTTGGTGGGGAAGGATCTGGGGCATGTATTGGGATGAAATTTTAACTATTTCAAGTAAAACATTCCATAGGAAGTTAGACATAGACTACACCTTGTTTGAAAGAATAGAACTGGTGATACACATGTGGAATCATGAAGATTTTATGTTAATTGATAAACAAGCCATGAATATAGGCTGTATCTACATATATCTAATCTGGTTTTGAATATAAATACTCACATACATTATTTAATTGAATTTATTGGTATAATATCCTATCTAATAAAGAGGGAATATGCTATTTGACCCTCACATCCTTACAAGATAACAAAGCCCACAAGCCAATAAAGTGGGACTATGCTAATTGACTGCCATGCCCTCACAATATGGAGCCACCCACAGCCTAAGGATGGCAGTGTCCAGTCCCCTCAGTCAGAGTCCCCCACTCACCTCATCCCCACCTTACCCAGTCCCTGAAGCATCCAGCCTCATCAAGTCTCAGTCCCCTAGTCCCCTCAGCCCCACCTCATTCAGCTGGAGTCCCTCAGTCCCCTGCAGGGGAAGGCAATTGGGGATGATCATGCCAGCAGGGGAGCAGTTAGGCACCAATAAGGCTAGCAGGGAAGTGGTTAGGGGGTGATTAGTCTAGCAGGCAGAGTGGTTAGAGGTCAGCAGCCCCAGATTGTGAGAGGGATGTCTGACTGCAGGTTTAGGATATAAACTGGCAGTTGGACATCCCCTGAGGGGTCCCAGATTGGAGAACGTGCAGGCTGGGTTGAGGGACACCTCTCCCCCACCCCTATGCACAAATTTCGGGCACTGGGCCTCTAGTTAGTTAATAAAATTATATAGGTTTCAGGTGTACAATTCCATAATATATCTTCTATATACTGTATTATGGGTTCATTATCTCAAGTCATCCTCATTTATCACCATTTTACCTTTTTCTACCTCTTTGTACCCCTTTTCCTTCTGGTAATGACCACATTGTTGTCTGTGTCTATGATTTTTTGTGTTTTTGTTTGTTTGTTTTGTTTTTGTTTAATCTTTTCACCTTTTTCACCCAGGCCCCAATCCTCCCTGCTGACAGCTGTCAGTCTGTTCTTTGTCTCCATGAGTCTGTTTCTATTTTGTTCGTTAGTTTATTTTGTTCATTAGATTCCACATATAAATGCGATAATATGATATTTGTCTTTCTCTAACTGGCTTAGCATAATACTCTCTAGGTCCATCTATGATGTTCAAAAAGTTAAGATTTCCCTCGATTTTTATACCACCGCAGTGGAATATTACTGCAGTACCACAGCTTTAAAAATTTTTTTCATTGATTTCAGAGAGGAAGGGAAAGGGAGAGAGAGATAGAAACATCAATAATGAGAAAGAATCATTCATTGGCTGCCTCCTGCATGCTCCCTACCAGTGATGGAGCCTGAAGCTCAGGCATGTGCGTTGACCGGGAATCAAACTCCAACCTCCTGGTTCATAGGTCACTGAGCCACACCAGTTGGGCACTACAGCTTTTTCATCCACTCATCTACTGATGGGCACTTGGGCTCACATAATTTTAATTTTTAATAAAAATGTGTATGCATATTAAAGTAGCATAGATATAATATATGTATCTTAAACTAAGTAAAATGAAAATTTTGTTTGGAGTAAACCACATTTACTTATTTGTGAAAGTAAAGGACTCATTTAATGTTATCATTTTTGGATAAATAAAGTTGTATGCATAGAGATACATGAGAAGTGGAATGTCCTGTCCCCCTGGACAAAGTGCCATGTGATGGAAGCTCTCCACACCAAACTCACACTTCACAACCAGATCTTGTGAACACAGAAAGAAATCTTCTGAGGAGAAAGGGAGTTGCTGAGTGAGTGACTGATGTTATAAGAGCAGGATGCGGGGTCAAATGATCAAGCCAGATTTCAGCATATATCTCAGCACAGGGTGCTCACCAAAGGCTGGCTTGCTTAGGAGATCTGTAAAGATCTTTCTCAAATAATAGCTTTGGTTTGATCTTTGTCAGAATTAACTATAGAAAACAAAGAAAATATATTACAAACATTTTAATAACTACAACTCTAACTACTGTCATCTCAATTATGAAATTATTTTCAGATCAGATAAAACGACTTTAATTTCAATTCAAATTGACACCACACAGGAAAGATGCAAGTGATGTAAGTTGAGCAGAGTTGAGAAATGAGAAAAAATTAGTTATAAAATTTCATTTTGAAACCCTGACAAATAATGCATAGAGTCCTAAGTGTCAGTTCACAACATTCCAGAACTTTGCATTATTTGTAAATTAATGCCATGAAAACTAAGGCTATGATAGGTATGCACTATTGGACACAGGCACCAGAATGAAGAAAAATAGTAGATAGGGACAAATGCTGAGAGCTCATTTAAAAGTTTATGGCACAGTAGATGAGAACATTAAGCCCACAGAGATTAATTGAAAACACTTTCATATGATTAAACAGAGAGCCTTTCTAAGTGTGAGAAAACTAATTCACATGAATATCCCCAAAATCTTTGAAATCAAAGAAAGGTTATGTGAAACCAAAGAATGCTAATATCCCTAGAGAGATACAAGTAAATTTGATTTATCAGTTCAATGGAATAAACTATTCATTCTTAATAAGGATTTAGTAAATAGGGAATAGAAAAATAATGTCCCAAACACAGGGAGGGTTATCAGAAGCCAAGTCCTGTGAACTTTCAGCAATACCTTCTGTCAAGTCAGGAGGAAGACAGAAGCCTGTGCCATGGCTAGGTCCCGACAAGGCAACATGACAGCAGCAGAAACAGTAAACATGGCTTATTAGCTTGAGTACACATATTGCTTGGAACATAAAGATCTGCTCAGATTGGATTTATTGATTTTTATCATGAGATTTTAGTCAGTGGCACTAGATATTTTTTAAATTGTGGTAAA
This sequence comes from Antrozous pallidus, assembly GCA_027563665.1. Taxonomy (NCBI): domain Eukaryota; kingdom Metazoa; phylum Chordata; class Mammalia; order Chiroptera; family Vespertilionidae; genus Antrozous; species Antrozous pallidus. The sequence goes on along the minus strand of CM050523.1, from coordinate 5,117,943 downwards.
ATGTACTCAACATAAAACTTACCATTTTAATCACTTTTAAGTGTACACCTCAGTAGCACTAAGTACATTTCCATTGTTACACAACCATCCCCATCCATTTCTAGAAGCATTTCTATCTTCCCAAACTGAAACTCTGTCCCTATTAAACAGTAGCTCTCTCCACCCCTCTCCCACTGGTCACCACTACTCTATGTTCTGTCCCTATGGATTTGACTATTCTAGGTGCCTCATATAAGTGGAATTATAGACTATTTGTCCTTATGTGTCTGATTTATTCCACTTAGCATAGTGTCTTCAAGGTCCATCTATGTTGTAGCATGTGTCGGGATTTTATTGCTTTTTAAGGACAAATAGTCCATTGTAGTTACATACCCCATATTGTTTACCTCCTCATCTGTCTACAGATACTTGAGTGTTTCCACCTTCTGGCTACTATGAATAATGCTGCTATGAACACTGGTGTTCGACTAGCTGTTTGAGTCCCTGCTTTCAATCCTTTTGGGAATGTATCCAGAAGTGGAGTTGCTGGATCTTATGTAATTCTACGTTTAAATATTTTCGGAGTCACCATAGTGTTTCCACAGTGGCTGCATCATTTTATCTTTCTACTTGTAGTGCACAAGGTTCCAATTTCTCCACATTCTCACTAACATTTATTTTCTGTTAAATATTTTTTTTAGCAACTACTCCTGATCAGCATGGTCACTGGTCCTTCAGAGTCCTCTTTCCCTGGGAATTGGGACACATGCCACTTCCTTTTAGCCAATTGGTCCCTGAAGAGAAGGATGTAAATCTATGTTGGAAGAGCACCATCACCTGGTAATGCAGACACAGCCTGCTGTCCTGCCTCTTCAGGAGAGGAATGTAACAATGTACAATAATATCATGTCATCTGCAAATAAGGACAGCTTTATTTCTTCTTTTCCAATTTGGATGCCTTTTATTTCTTTTTCTTGTCTAATTGTAATGGCTAATACTTCTAGTACTATGTTGAGCAGGAGTGGTGAGAGTGGGTATCCCTGTCTTGTTACTGTTCTTAGGGAAAATGGGTTTAGTTTTGCCCATTGAGTATGATGTTAGCTGTGGGTTTATCTTGTATAGCTTTTATTATGTGGAGGTATGATCCTTCTATTCCTACCTTATTGAGAGTTTTTATCAAGAAAGGATGTTGGAGTTTATCAAATGCTTTTTATGCATCAATCGATATGACTATGTGATTTTTATCTCTTAATTTGTTTATGTGATGTATCACATTTATTGATTTGCAGATATTGTACTATCCTTGCATTCCTGGGATAAATATTACTTGGTCATGGTGTATGATCTTTCTGATATCCAATTTGCTAGAATTTTATTGAGGATTTTGGCATCTGTATTCATGAGGGACATTGGCCTGTAATTCTCTTTCATTGTGTTGTCTTTATCTTGTTTTGGTGTTAGGGTGATGCTGGCTTCATAGAAGGAGTTTGGAAGTGTTCCATCCTCTTGAATTTTCTGTAATAGTCTGAGGAGTATAGGTTTTAGTTCTTCCTTGAATGTTTGGTAAAACTCCCCTGTGAAACTGTCTGGCCCTGGGATTTTGTTTGCTGGAAGCTTTTTGATGACTGCTTCAATTTCTTCTATAGTTATTGTTCTATTGAACTGTTTAGATTCTTCCTGATTGAGTTTTGGGAGGTTGTATTTTTCTGGGAATATGTCCACTTCCTCCAGGTTGTCCAGTTTGTTGGAGTAGAGTTGTTCATAGTATTTTTTAACAGTCCTTTGTATTTTGATGGGGTCCTTTGTTATTTCACCTCTTTCATTTCTGATATGATTTATTAGGATCCTTTCTCTTTGCTTCTTGGTGAGCCTGGCTAGAGGTTTATCAATTTTGTTTATCCTTTCAAAGAACCAGCTCTTGGTTTTGTTGATCTTCTGTATTGTTTCTTTGGTCTCTATGTTGTTTATCTCTGCTCTGATCTTTACTATTTCCTTCCTTCTGCTTACACTGGGCTTTTCTTGTTGCTCTCTTTCTAACTCTTTGAGCTGTTGAGTTATATAATTTATTGCTGTTGTTTTTTGTTTTTGCAGTAGGATTGTAGAGCTATGAACTTCCCTCTCAAAACTGCTTTCATTGCGTCCCATAGATTTTGGATTGTTGTGCTATCATTGTCATTTGTTGCCATGATGTTTTCTATTTCTTCCTTGATCTCTCTGGTAACCCAGTCATTGTTTAAGCACATGCTGTTTAGTCTTCATGTGTTTGATTTCTTTAGATTGTTTTTATTGTAGTTGATTTCCAGCTTTATGCCACTGTGATCTGAGAATATGTTTGATATGGTTTCTATCTTCTTGAATTTGGAGAGACTTTGCCTATGACCCAAGGTATAGTCTATCTTTGAAAATGACCCATGGGCACTTGAAAAGAGTGTATATTCTGTGGCTTTGGGGTGAAATGATCTGAAGATGCCAATTAATTTCATCTGGTTTAATGAGTCATTGAGAATTGATGTTTCTTTACTGATTTTTTGTTTAGAGGATTTGTCCAATGGTGTTAGTGGGGTATTAAAGTCTCATACTATGATTGTATTGCTGTCAATCTCTCCCTTGATATCCTCCAGGAGATTTTTTAAAATATATTTGAGTGCTCCTGTTTTGGGTGCATATATGTTTACCACAGTTATTTCTTCTTGTTGGATTGCTCTGTTTAGTATTATGAAGTGGCCTTCTTTATCTCTTGTTATGTCATTCACTTTGAGATCTAATTTGTTGTATATAAGTATTGTTATCCCAGCTTTTTTTCCATTTCCATTCACCTGCAGAACCTTTTTCTAGCCTTTCACTCTTAGTCTGTGTGCGTCTGGTGGGTTTCTTGTAGACAGCAGATAAATGGATCGGGTTTTCTTACCAGTCCGTTACCCTAAGTCTTTTGATTGGAGCATTTAAGCCATTTACATTTAAAGTTATTATTGATAGGTATTTATTTGTCGCCATTTTTGTTCTTTCACTTCCTATTTCTTTTTACACCCTATTTCTTTTTCCTATTTCTTGCATTGCTTGTTTGGTGATAATGAATTCCCTTAGTCCTTTTTTGTCTGTGAAGCTCCTGATTTGACCTTCAATTTTGATTGATAGCCTTGCTGGGTACAGTATCCTAGGATTCAGACCCTTCCTTTGCATGACTTTGTATATTTCATTCAATTCCCTTCAGGCTTGATAAGTTTCTGTTGAGAAATCACTTGCTAACCTGATGGGGGTTCCTTTGTAGATGACTTTTTGTCTCTCTTTGGTGGCTTTTAAGATTCTCCCTTTGTTGTTGGTGTTTGCCAATTTAATTATAATGTACCTTTGCATAGGTCTTTTGGGGTTTATTTTGCTTGAGACTCTGTGAGCTTCTTGGATTTGTGTGGGTTTTTTCTTTCCTATATCAGGGAAGTTTTCTGTCATTATTTCTTCCAACAGGTTTTCTAGTCCTCGCTGTTTCCTGTCCCTCTGGATGTTGTTTTGTTTTATGTTGTCCAAAAGTTCCCTTAGGCTCTCCTCCTGCTTTTTATTTATTTTTTCTAGAAGCTACTCTACTTGGGTATTTTTTCCTACCATGTCTTCTAGCTCACTGATGCAGTCCTCTGCTTCTTCTTGTCTACTCTTGCTACTTTCTATGGAGTTCTTTACCTCAGTGATGTCACTTTTCATTTCTTCTTGGCTCTTCTTCATTTCTTCTTGGTTCTTCTTCAGTTCCTCTTGGTTCTTACTCATATTGTCTAATTTGTCTTCCATTCTCTTCAGCCACCTTATGACCATTTCTCTGAATTCTTTCTCTGACAGGTGGCTTGTTTCCATTTCGTTTACCTCCTTTTCTGGCGAGGCTTGTTTTTCTTTCATTTGTGGGCTATTTCTTTGTCTCCCCATGGTCTCTCAACTCTGTGTGTCTGGTTATGTAGTTCTCACTTTCCTGCATTGATTTAATGGCTCAAAATACAACACAACCAGGTGCAACACACCAGGCACTGAACAGGAATGTATTCACGATATTGGTAACTCCAAATTAAAGGTGATTACCAGAGAAAGGCAAATTAGGTGATAGGTGAAAAAGGAGAGATTAAGAGAAAACACACACACACACACACACACACACACACACACACACTCACACACACACACACTCACACACTCACACACACGAAAGAAAGAAAGAAAGAAAGAAAGAAAGAAAGAAAGAAAGAAAGAAAGAAGGAAAGGAATGCCAAAATGAAATTGGGACAAGGGGAAGAAGTAAAAAGAAAGAAAAGGATAATAAACTATAAATATGGGGTGAAAACTCCTATAGGACAGCCACTAATCCCAACAAAAGTCAGCAACAAGTACCCGGAGATGGATACAAACTACATACAACAACTAATATCAAGGGAGGTGAGAAAACACAGAAGCATAAATCTATCACAAAAACAATGCAAACAACAACAAGAAAACAAGAAAACAATGCCACCCCCCCCCCCACAAAACAAACCAAAAGAAAAGAATAAGCAAACCAATCTCACAAACATGCATAAAATATTGATATAATCAACAGTCAAGTAAACAACAACCACAGGACAGAGAGAAAAATAATTTAGGATAGTGAAGTCAGAGAAGCGAGAGGTGTGTATGGCCTTGGAGTAGGTGGTTGGAGATTAGATATATAAGTGGGGTGAAATTTTAACAGAGGGTAAAAAGAAAGAATAAGGAAAATCTAAAGCAGCAAAAGTATAAGGGGAACAAGACACTAAATAGGGAAAGGTTAGCAAGAGAGTGGTGGCATAAAGGTGAAGTTGAGGTAGAGTAAAAAGATACTAAAGGGTAGATGAAAATAGACTGTATAACACTAATGCCAAATTAGAATAAAGAGGAAATAAAATGGCACTTAAAAAAAAGGTGAAATAGTAGTAGAAATAAAATTGATTCCTTAATTTGTGTTACACAAGAGTCACTTTGTGATTCAGCCCCTGGGTGGCAGAGTTTCTGGATTGACCTCCATGTCTATTGGTTCTCTCTAGCCTGAACTAAAATCCTGCTATTCTTGTGGTATTCAATACTGATTTGTGGGAGTGGGATGCCCCATAGCTGCCTGTTCTGGTCCCCAGGCTCCAGAAAAACAGCTCTCCCCTGAAGTCTCCCATGGTATTCCCCACCAGGTGATCCCAGGTTCCTGGTTTAGCACTCAGACACTCGGATTTAGAGAGCAAAATATGCAAGTGTGAGAACTCAGGTTCCACTCCTTTGTCTGCACAAATCCCCTATCCTCCTTGGGTTAAGCAGCCAGCACCCTCCCTAAATTGTTGGGCTGCCCTTCTCTGTCAGGTCCAGATGGGTTGCTTTCTAGGAATCCCCTCTGCCACCAGCTCCGAGGGCCATCTTCCACCTTTACCAGCTCCAACAGCCATGGACTATTTTTTAGGCCCAGATCTCCCTGCTTTGCCAGCTCCACCTGACCCCAGGGGAAATCTGACCTTTCTGTTGCGGAGTGCAGAGCTCCTCTGAATCCAAGTCTGTGCCAACTAGGAATGGGTGTTCTGGGGAGTCTCAGCCATCCAGTGGGTACTGCAGCTGTATATTTTCAGGCCCTTCCCCTTCAAGATGGCACAGTCCTCCTCCGAGCCAGTGGCTCCGTGAGAGAACCCAGCTGCACCGGGGGCTGCTAGGTCAGGGAAGGCAAATTCAGCAGTCCTCCTCCTTCTCCTGGAGCCCAGCTGTCGCCCAACTCTCCAACAAACACTTCCCACAGGACCCTCAGCTGCTCCCTTCGTCTGCCCTGGGACAAGATTCAGAACGCATCCGTCTGTTCCACCGCCATTTTTTTTCTCCTTCCTGGATGTGGGGTTTTAATGTACACTCTTGAGACACAAAATTTATAAAATTAACTTACTTGAGCTATATAATTGGAGTATATAACTTAGGTAAACATAACAATAGAGATTAATTTTTTACTTTAGTTTTTTCATCATTAAGAAGAAACTGTGTTTTTAAATATGTATCCATGATATTGACAATAATGTTATAGAAGGTAAATCTTTGTAGGGCTCGGGCGTTCTTCCTAACATGGTAAGCCATGTTGAAAATCATTTGCTGAGCTCTGCTTTTATTAAAAGAGAGAAATTGCCAATAAAATTATTTATTTACTGGGTCTTTGAAAAAAAATGCTTAAGCAAGAAAATATTTAAAGAATATCTTGCTATTTTCTCTCTGAAATTTCAGAAGAATTACTCAGAATATGGCAGATAAGAGCTTCAGCTTTTGTCTCAGAGGAAGTGTCTGCTATTAATAGGGAATGCCGATCCTCTGCTCCTTTATTTTAATAGTGTGGACATTTACATCTTCTCTGTAAAGAAAAGGGAGAAGGAAAGAGGTTGGGGTGGAAGGTAGTCAGAAGGGAGGGGATATGGAAAAAAAAAACTACCTTTCACTTCCAATAGGTCTTAAGGTTTAAAATCTCTGAAGTTTCTTGTGTGTCATGAAAAGCTACACATTTATCTTTTTCCAATTTTTCCAAAGGAGATTGACCCAAATCCAACAACAGCAGTTGAAAATTTTCTCTAAGCTTTATCAAATGGCCTCTATGGAGTCCAGTTTAAAATTAAAAGCTCACCTGACCAGAGGGAATATATGTGACTTTAATAACTGAAATGTGTTTTTATTTTCTATTACAGAGGTCAAAAGGTTTCTAAACAAACCAAATTTATCAATTATTTAGAGCTGATTTCTTCTGAAGTGGTATTTCTGAGATATTATTTGGTGGATAAATTCAATGTTCTAGAGCCAACAGCAGCATTTTATTCATAACAAATTTTCACTAAACTGAATTTGCTGGGGCAACTTAATTTCCACTATCGTGTTTGCACTGTAGAAATATCAACTGAAGTGTTACAGTGCCTAACTAGTAAGCTTTTCAAAGAAAAATTCCATATAAGCATGCTTATTCAGCACCCCTCACCCCTGCTTTCTGTTTATTGCTTAAGAAATGAACCAGCTTCTGAGATTTAATACACACACACACACAGCCCCAAAACATTCTTCAAAACCTCAGAGACACCTTTAAAGTTAAAATCAATATCGTTAACTACATTGTCATTCTAGCATCCAAAGAAAATTAAATTTCTGTCAAGATTTTGATTAAAAATATTTTTTTAATGAAGGAGACATAGGTTTGCATGCCCATACGTGTGTGCCAACATACACACGTGTGCATCTTGGAGTAGGTCAGGGTTTCTTCACGAAGATTCTTCTGGAATCTTGATGGGCCACTTGACTTGGCTCAGAGCTCTGTGTTGGGGAATTCAATAGCAGTTTATAAAGCGACTGCTCTTTATTCTCAACACAGTGCATAGCCCATGTAAATATTATGTTTATTATATACTAACTAAACATATATTGGGTTTCTGCCTAAAGCCTGCCATTTGGTGTATGCAGAAAACATTATAGAACAGTTCATAAATTCATTTGAAGCTGTGTTAAATGAAAGCAGCCATCCAGAAGCTGAAATTTTTTCATCTTTAAAATAGCAGCCTTCCAGCTCAAACGCGGTGCGTTTATTTATGCCGGTGAGTGCAATGCACCAAAGCAATCAAGGAGCCATGCTGCATATTCTGTTTTAATGAAACAAATTTTGTCAAGACCGAAGACTGAGTTATATTTTTCTTATCAACACAGGCTTTTGTTTTATTGTTCTTTTATTATTAATGTTACTATTATTTATAAATTTAGAGAGGGAGAGAAAAAAGGCTTTTCCCTCTCAGATACCTATTAGTCCATTCACAATGGAAATCACAGCAATTAGGGTTCCCAGATGCCCCCTGATAGAGATGAGCGGGAAATGCAGGCACAGAGAGAAGTGGCATGCACAGGCAGGCCATTCTGCCTTTCGGGGGAAATTGGATGGTGGGGGTTGGTCAGAGGCCAGATCACCTTCATCTCTGAATGGCTGGCTGACATCCAACCGGAACCCATAAAGCCCCCAAAGCCGCTGTGCATCCTGTGTGGGCCTGATCACATACACAGAGGACAGCGTATATGAGAGGACAGAGCGGGGTTCCGAACCCTCTCCTGTTCTGCACACTTCATTCCTGGAACTGGCTCAGCAGCAGGTTTGGCTGAATTCATCTCCAAACACCACATTTGGGATTTCCGCTTGTTCACTGAGTTGGCAGTTTCAGCCCTGCAGAAAGAGCACACTAGTGTTCTATGCCCCCGCCGCCATGTTTATTGTTCTGGGACTGTAAGCAAAGCCTGGAAACTAGCAATGCACAAAAAAGTAAGTGGGTTGTCTTGGCAACAACTTCGTGGGGATACAGGGGTTGGGGATGCTGTTATCAAATCCATTAACCAAAATCTTTTTGTTCGACAAGGGCAGGGGTTTTGCCTGAAGCCCCTGGAACAGTGGCTAGCACATGTATGGGCACAACAAACACCTGTTGACTGAAGGGACCCAGCAGTTGTTTGAACAGTGATTTTAAATTTCAAAGCTGGGAGCCTCCCTTTGCCTCCATGCTCACCACTGCAGCGGAAATGAGAGCTGGTGGTTCACTACTGTGAGTAGCTGTGTCTTTGCTTTTGGCCCAATTTTCTTTATAGAAGCCGGGCCTTCTGCAGGCAGATTATCCTGACCGGCTTCATAGCAGGTCACTATTTGGTAAAGTCTCCCTGTGGAGAATCCAGGCAGCAATGAGACTTCACTCTTTCTGGTTCCTAATGAGTTCCTAGGAACTGGTGTTGGTGACGGTCAGATAACGCGTCCCATGATGGTGTTTCCTTAAGGGGTTTTAGCAATCCGGTCCACAAAGATAGTCACCACAGTCAGGGATGCCAGCTCTCTGCTTCTTTCCCTGATGCCTTTTCACACATTTGAAGCCCCTGGTTAGATTGCAATTCTTCCTGAGAGCTGTAACCTCCAGCTCCCCCGTGAGATCATTAGCAAGGATCACACTTCCTCAAACCCTCAAACCCAGGGGGAGTATCCTGGGCTGGATCTGGATGCTCTTAAAATATCACATGATCCTGGGCCCCCTTTCTTCTCATTCTAAGAGTCTGTAGTGCCTATACTGGCCAGATGTTTGATTTTTGAGATACAAATGCAGATCATGAAAGTACTGATTTTTTTCATCCTAAACCGCCTTGCACCTGTGGCTGAGAATCACGTGCAGGGTCTGGGCCCCATCAGTGCTTTGGAAATTTCAGCAGAAGGACAAGCGTTCTGATCAACCTCTGCCTTTTACCAGGAAAAGCCACATCTCAAATAGGGATGAGTAGGGATTGAGGACCCATCTTGGTCTCTAACCTTGCCTGTGAGGCTCTGGTGCTGAACATGAGATGGGAGCAGCAGAAGGGTAAGAGCAGCTGCCAGAGAGGAGATGGCACTCTGTGAAGAAAAAAATTGAGATATCAATTTTGGGATGATGCTAATTATTTTTATTATTTTTGTTAATATAATTTTCCACTTAAAGAGCAGTTTTCTTAAGTACAAGAGGAAAACATGAATAATTTGTGGCCAGTTGGGCTTTAAAAATCATCTTTAGCTGTCAAATCAATAAATAATTAGCCAATTAGCATTCTGTGTCCCAGGAGAATAACACATACTCCCTGCTCCCCGCCCCCCTTCCCCCATCGCGCGCGCGCACACACACACACACTCACACACTGTCAGGACAAATATATTGTCATGCTGGGATACCAAAGGGGGATCACAGAAACGTGCAGAACCCATGAGGGAGAGAAGTTCTGGAAGGACCGCCTCTATCAACCTGAACTCTTCCTAGTTCTGTTCTCAGATCCACTTACCAATCCAGTCTCCAATGTTTGTAAGGTAGGAGGATGACATCTGGATCCTACCGGCTTGTGGAAGTTGCTCAGTGAGCATTACAGTGTACTTGGATTCAGTTTTCTATTGATATATTACAGAGTTGTCATGATTATCTTAACATAGATACAAGTAGATACTAGATTAATCCAAGTGTTTTTAGAAACAAGCTGATAACTAATATAAAGTATTGATTTTATTTGCAACATAGAAATAGTGAGTCATTTAGTTTTCTAAGACTTCCATGGTAGAAACAACATGTACTTATCTTTCCACACAAATGTCAGCCATATCCCCTAGAACAGTAGTCACCAATCTTTCGGAAGTCAAGGTCCACCAGTGGTCCGCCGACCACCAGTTGGTGACCACTGCCCTAGACCATTCTCTGTTTTGCACTTTCTTAAAAAAAGAAAATTCTGAGATAGTGTAACTTTAGTTTTCAAATTGCCAATTATTTAAAAAAAAACCATTTTAGATGCTATGCACTAAATTTAATGTCCCCCCAACAATTCATATGTTGATGTCTAACTCCCATTGTGATGTAGGGGGGTCCTTGGAAAATAATTAGGTCATGAAGGTGGAGCCCCCATGATGGAGTTAGTGCCTTTATAAGGAGAGAAGGAGAGCCGTAGACTCTCTCAGACCACGTGAGGATATACTGAGAAGGCAGTTGTCTGTAAACTAGGAAGAGTCTCCTCACCAGGACCTGAATCTGCTGACACCTTGCACTTGAGCTCCCCAGCTTTCAGAACTGTGAGAAATAAATATTTGTTGTTTAAACCACCTGGTCTGTGGTGTTCTGTTATAGCATCCTCAGGTATAGACTAAGACACTAGATAATCCTCAAGTGAGTAGAGCACCTCACAGAGTACCACAATCTATGCTCATATGTGGCAATCCTGAAGGTCACATTCAAGTAGCTCAAAGGGAGAGAATCACATTATATTGAGAAAACATCTTATTATGAGATCATCATGATCTGCTTCACTGTCTGGGACTGAGCATCCAGTAGGTATCAAGTGCTCAAGACCTCTGTGCAGGTGGTCAAGAGTTCTCTACCCACTTCTGCTGCCAACCTCCCTGCCCCACCTCACCACCCCAGGATGAAGCTGATGTGTGTAGGTCTTATTGCAGAATGCAGCTTCTCAGCAGGTACAGTCACTGTGAACTAAAATTCAAAGCCATGGGTTGGCTTCTCTCTGGTGCTCTGTTCTTTCTTTTCTGTGGCTGCAGGAGGGCCATCAGGCCTGCTCTCCCTTCCAGTGACCCCACTCCACTCTATTTCAGACACACACACACACACACACACACACACACACACACACACACACACCCTTCTCTCTGATCTCTCTTGCTCTACTGTGAAGCAGGCTAGACTGACAGGTTGGATTGGGGCTCTGTCACTCCTCCAGGCTCAAGAGGAAGGATTACTTTAATTTTATTTACTGCAGCCAATGTAACGTATCTGCCCCTCAGGAGTTTGTGTGGAAAACTTGTTAGGTTTTGGGAAGGATTCAGACATTCTCAGGCCTTTGGGCTAGTACTGTCAAAGGCTCATCATAGTCTTTATCAGATTCTTTACCCATCATTATTTCCTAAGGGCTCTGAAGGGTGTTGGAATCAAGTTGATAGGTAATGAAACTGAGGTTCAAGATTTGTTCAAGGTCCTATAAATAAGGAAATAGAAATAATGATAGAAATAAAACAAAAAATACATAATTTCTGTATCAGTGCTATAAAGATACGGTAGGCAAGGGCAGACACAGACACAAGGGTGGGGCTGTTTAGTTTGGAGTTTCAGAGAAGGGTTAGATCATGTAAGAGATTATCTGGGTTGCAGTCACATGGGTCCTGGGTTGAGTTTACATGGGACTGATTTAACTCTCAGCAGGGCCATTCAATCAAGGACTATTTCTAAAGAATCTGATTCTCTCATTGGGTAAACTCTGCTTTCGTTTATGAAAACTTTCTCACCCATACACATGATGTCATTGTGAATTAAAAATGAATGGTTTTGGTTTTTTATGGCTATTTTAAAAAATCATGTTCTTTTACCAAGATGTAGTTTTCTAAGATATAACTTGATGTCAAAGGCTTATGTGGGATATAAGAGAAGCCAGTGGAAGCTCAAGAACTAACAGTTCATTGAAATGTTCACTGCTGGAATGGTTCTGAGAGCTTTCTGGTATACTTTGCACATTTGCACACATCGTTGCTAGCCCATTTGGTGCATATGTGCAAATTAGGAAAATGTGCCCCTTCTCTAGGGATGACTGAGCCCCATGCCCAACCACATAGCTTGGTGAGCCAAGAGTGGGCTGCATTTCAGCTTGCCAGTCCCCTCTCTATTAGATGCCCTTGGGCAGGGCTTGGTGTCTACAACTCCATGAGAGTCCCTGATCTTTCAGGCAATAGTAATAATTCCCAACATTCTGTGACACATCAAAGCACTTGTGCAAATGCCATCTCATTCATTCTTAAAATTATCTTGAGTGATCAAATAAGGCAAAAACCCTCATTTTCATTTTATATTTATGGGACTAAAATACAGAGAAGTTCAGTGACTTTCCCAAAGCCACACCGATCCTAGGTGACTTTGATTAGAACCAGAGGTCACTGACACTTGGCCTTATTCTTTCAGACTTTTGAGCATCATCTGGCCCAGACACATCCATCCATTCATTCACTTAGTTTTTAGTCACTCGGAATTGCAGGTTATTGAGGAAGGCCTTTGCCTCACCCATCCGTGTGTTCTGCGAACATATCATGGTATTTGACACATGCTAAACATGCAGTGAATGCATGTAAATGAGCCACTCAGAAGCATCGGTCGTTCTGGCTATGTAACGCAGACCTGTTCTGCTGACACGTTTGGCTGCAAATGATGACTGCATGACTGAAATGCTCTGCACTGCTTCCTTCTGCCAAACTGCAAGTGGTTGGCATCACACGGGCCCACTGGTTTTACTGCAGATTCAGTCCACAGCAGTGTTGGCCCAAGCTCTGTGGGAAGGGCAGAAGGCTTCTACTAAATGGGCAGATACAGGGCTGAGAGGCTGCTCAGACGGGAGTGGATTTACAATGACTGATGCAGTTGGAGGTATGAGACTGCAGGCAGATAGCTGAGAACTTGAGCTCCTTTCACAGATGTATGTTACTGCAACCTGTTACTGAGGGGTGCAGTTCTATTCCCCCCCGCCCCCCCTTACTGCCTGCTAATCCACCCACCATCGCCATCAGGTCCTTCAGAAAATGAAACAATAACCTTGGAGGGCTCGGAAGAAGCCAGCTCAGGCCCCTGCCCAGCAGCCATCTGTTGGGTTATTAATAACGTTTAGTCAGAATCTTTGGAGCCACAAAGAGGAGGCACTGGGCTTCCCCTAGTGTCCTCAGCACCATGGATTCCCTTTCAGAAGATGCTTGCGAGGTTATGGCTGAAGTATCAGAATTCACTATAGCCAAGTGGGTAGTCAACCCTCATGGGAACGAAGGGCTTATAGTGAGTAACTCCCAGATAGAAAAATGACCATCACCCCGAGTTTCCCCCCCCCCATAGGTCTGCAATGTGGGGAGCCAATGAGCTACTCTAAATGTTGCTCAGAATAATGTCATAATGAAACGATCTATAAACGGCTTTATGCAAAGGAACCCGAGCAAATGCACTGACGGCTCTTCTGACAACACCTTCCCTTTCTCACAATTAAATGTCATTATGAGGGATTCTACTTCCTTTTACGTGTAATCAGGACTTATGAAGTCTCAATAGAAACAGCATTCTCATTGGATCAGAGTTCATGATAAGAAGCAACTACATATAGAAAAATTTGTGGAACGATGCCCTGGACTGGCTGCAAGGCAGGGCGCCGGAAGGGAAGGCGGGGAAGGACGCTGCCCTGCGGCTGGGCGCACCTTCGCAATCGGTGCGCTTCCTCCGGTGGCCTTGCTTGGCTTATAAACCACTGGAATCAATTCCTTTTAAAAACACGTTTTTCAGAAACTTATTACGCACTTTAGAGATATATTATATACCTTCAGCAGCAAAAGAAGAAAAATTACAAGTGCAAAAGCAGCCCATTTTTCTAGCAGCTGAAAATGATGCTGTGGACTAGTCACAGGGGAACAGTAAAGATTACTCTCCGATAGCAACAGGGCGGAAGCCCCACAAAGCCCCGCCGCACGAGTGGCACGGCCAGGGAGCACGCTAATAAATCAAGATAATTCTCTGCCTGCCTTGAACTTAGACCCGGCTACAATTCTCTGGTACAGTGGGGAAAAAAGGTCTGTTAGTGGAATTCAGCTTTACTGGGGGGATGTGATTAGTCATTGGGCAGATTGAGCCTCGATTGCATCTAAATGGTCCACTTTATGAACCATTTATCTTCTGCTCAGACCATTTTCATTACACCAAAAACTGATGCTGAGCCACCAGCTGTAAGATACAGCCTGGTGAAAATTAATAACCTTTTTTTTCCTCCCCCTTCTGCAGGACTCCTGCATATGTGAGTAGGAGCATTTATCCCTGTTTTGTTGCTATTTGCATCCCAGCATCCCTGGCAGTCTTTCAATTTCCTCAAGTCTCTTAGCCTTTGCCCCCTGTTTCGCTTTTGCAACACAAACAATCCATCCTGTGCATTTAAAATTCTCTTAGCGCCCTGACATCATGCTATAGCCTTAGAACAGGGAACAGTTTACACAGAAAGGGCTCTTATTAATTCCTCTGTCCTGCTTTCCTGCTAAAATATAGGGATCTTGAGATTACTGCTGGGTCCCTTAAAGACCATTTAGAGCTGTGCAATTTAAAAAAGGAGACCTTTATTAATACCTGCATAGGTTCCTGACTGCGGGGAGGGCAAGGGAGGTCTGGCTGTGATGGAAGATAGTCTCTCACTGCAGCAGAGTCACATGACCTATAATTCACCAAAGCCGACTGAGCCTTGCGTGGCCACTGAGATATATGCTGATATGATTACAATAACATACAATGAAATTATGGAGTATTAATGGTGCTTAACCACTGTCAGGCATTAGGCAGAATTAACAGGAGTCTTTTTCTGCACAGACATCGTTTTGATAGGGTTGACTGAGGGTTTGGCTATCTGAGGCAGCTCATTAGAGTATTAATTGGGAGACAGTGAGCCCACACTGTGTTGTTTTGGCACATTTCTGCGCGGGGCCACATGTCTGGTGGGAAGCAGAGCTCCTGCCTTGCCCTGGAGTTCCTGGAAGCTGTACAACTTCCATTTCCTCCAACAGATTTCCTGGCGTCTCCTGTCTTCCTTGTTTTCTCTTCCGAAGCACACTGAAACTATTTCAGGAACAGTGTTCTTTATCCATAACACAGGCTCCCCTCATAGAATTGATAATCAGTTTATAGAGACATGGTTTATGTCTGAGGGAGGACTTTGTGATTTTTAAAGTTCTTCAAAAGAGATTTCCATATTTATTTATTTTCACTGTTGTAAAGTTTAGGCTGTGGGCAGACTGCTCAGTTTAGTCATATTTTATATCTGTGACTAGATTATGCTTTCCAGGTTTTCCCCCAATATATGTCATATGATGGAAGCTGGGAAAAGTCGCTACTTCTTCAGTCTTAAAATATCCTCTCTCTCCCATAGCCAATCTGTAGTAAGTACTGAGGCTGTGGGCATTGAGGCATTGAGTGCATTCTGCCAGGCAGGGGGTTTCAGAGACAGCTTCCTGAGATGGACTTTTTGTTGGGTGGTGGGGACTTGAGATCAAAATGAGCCACTGAGGAGAGTGAAGAAGGGCAAGAGTGCCCTGGTGCGGGCCTCCCTTTGCCCGCACAGCCATGGAGCCCACCTTGGTGTCAAGACCACAGCGTGGCAGTGGGCTCCAGTCTGGCCAGTGCCATGTCCCACACTTTTCTCTGCAGTTGCACTGAGCCCTGGGCTGATCTGCACCAAATGCTGGGATGGGCAAATGGGATTGATGTGCTGTGTCCATTCATTTTGTCTAGATGTGGCCTCAATTGACCAGCTTGGTGCGCTTCGCAGCTGCTAACGGACAATGAGCCGAATGCAGCGGTGGAAAGTTGCAGGCTTTGGAATGAGGTTTGGTCAAGGGCAGGGACCAAATTCCTTGGAGAAAGAGGTTTTACACAAAAATGTCTGGGGGCTCTAATGAGCCTACTCTCACTGGTCTAACCTCAGTTAACAACCTCAGTCAAACAACCATGGTCAAAGCTATGTTAAAGTTTCAACGTGAGAGAGAAAGATGAGGGAATTGAATGCACCTTAAAAGTATATTTGGTATAACTTACCTCAGATGCCTCTCTTCAGGAGTTTGGATCTGACTTTAAGATTAGAAGTTGAAAAAGAGAAATAACTTTTTGGCTGTTTCTTGTCCTTCTCCTTCTCCTTCTCCTTCTCCTTCTCCTTCTCCTTCTTTCTCCTCCTCCTCCTCCTCCTCCTCCTCCTCCTCCTCCTCCTCCTCCTCCTCCTCCTCCTCCTCCTCCTCCTCCTTCTTCTTCTTCTTCTTCTTCTTCTTCTTCTTCTTCTTCTTCTTCTTCTTCTTCTTCTTCTTAATACTCACCTAAGAATACATATTTTTTGTTTTGTTTTTTAAAAATTAATTTTAGAGAGAGGAAAGCAGGGGAGAGACAGAGAGAGAGACAGAGAGGGAGACAGAGAGAGAGTTGTAATTCAACCTCAACCCAAGTATGTACTCTCACCGGGCCTGAGGCCTACCACCTTTCCGTATATGGACCAGCACTCCAAACCTACTGAGCCAGCCACATGGACAGCACAACTTTTTGCTCCTTAACAAAAAAAACTGATCCAAGTTCTCCAGTGAATGAATGCAAATAACTATATTTAAAAATAATTACAGCATTACATTTAGGGCTGTGAAACAAGGATTGGCACTGATCTTGCTAATACTTTTCTTTAAAAACAGTTGACAACATGGGGAGCACTTCCAAAAAATGTCTCTTCTTTTATACAAAATTGGCAATTGAGGAATTGCCGTCCAGGGGCTATTTCTATAAATAATTCTATTTTACTAAAATAGTATAGGATCTTGAGGTAAAATGTGTCAACCTGCCGTGACAGAGGTTTCAGAAAGCAGTGTTTTTGATAATGGCACTCTCTCTACCAGAGCCAACGAGGTGTCTCCTGACACCAGGAGCGATCAGCCAGAAGCTGTGCTGTCATTAGGACCTCAACGAGAATAGTCTAACCAGGAGCTAAGAAGACCCAGGCAGATATAGGACAAGCAATAAGCAGAATGCATTGGGCATGCAGGGCTTTTTTCTGATAAAGAGCAAATGCAGACAGGAGGGCGGTGGAGGGAAAGGCCTCATCTCCCTCCTTCCAGATGTCTATGCTCAGGTCTCCCACCCATTCTGTCCATAGTGGAGCCCAAGGTTCACAACCATCAAGGACATAAGTAGGAACCTATCAGAGGTAGACAGCCTCCTGCCGAGGCTTGCTGGCTCAATATAGACACTGAGAAAATCCAAGTTCTTTTATGGGTGGCTGCAGGGTGGCAGGTCCACTGAAAGGTAGCAGGATAAGGGGAGTTCCTTTTCATTCCTGGAAAGTTGTAATTTTATCTCCTCCATGTAAGTGTTAGAATGAAGCCCTATCAAACTGTAAGTTAATATGCCAATTTGATAATAGATTGTTAACAATCATTCTTGAAAACTGGTGTGGGTTTGTGGTGACTCTAAGATTATGACTCATCTATAAACCAAAGCTGTTCCATGATAGGAACTAACTCAGTAGCTTACTAAGCAGATGTCATTTGGTCAGTGTTTGCCAAATGCTTACTATGTCTCAGGCACAGTGCCAGGGGCTGAAGGTACAGAGAGCAGATGGAAAACTTAGTTGTTCTCAAGGTGATTCTCTAGCAGGGGAAGAGATATCTTTATCAAGCTTTTTCATTTCACAGCACACATAGACTAAATACTCATTGCGTGGCACACCAAAAATTATATATTTTTTGCCAATCTGACAAAAAATAGGTATAATTTAGATTTATTCGCACTGAAAGATTATTGTTATGTTGGTTGTTGTCATTTTAAAATTTGACAATCTAAGGGAAAAGAGGTCGGTTCTCCTGACTAAATAGTTTTAAAATTTGGCACAGCAGCAGAAAATTACTGCTCTATCTTGTTAAACCTACTCAGTGGGTTCAGTTCTATAAGACAGTTGAGGTGTGGGGGCCAGCAGTGAGTCAGGACGGGTTTCCATGATGTCCTGTGTTGCCTGAGAGTATCTGCCTGAGCCACCAGGAAGACAGGTTACAGAGGAAGGTGGTGCACACACAGCTCGGGAATGGAGAGCTGTGGTACTGGGGGCACCCAGCAGGTGCCATGGTCCTCCCAGTAGGAGAGGGATGTGAAGCTGGGCCTCGTCACAATGAACTTACTCAGGGTGATGGGAGCCAGGACACATTTTAAAAAGAGAGGGGGATCACAGATCCGTGTGTTTAAATCCCTGAGTTATAGCACAGAGGAGCAAGTGTGTCAGAAAAATGGTAGTGGACACTTTCTCACTCCCTGTGGCTGCTAGACTTTTACTCTTAGATACACATAGGAGCCTGTCTTTCAAATCTGCTATCATCAGGTCAACTCTCTCCATCCCTTCATTCCCCTCCTCTTCTCTTGATCACTGAGGATTTCAGGCCCAGCTCACAGTCTTCCTTTCCATCCCCGCCCATCTCAGGATCCTGGGACTTTAAGAGTCAGGTGTTAAATGTTCCTCCTAATAACCCAAGTTCAAACTACTTTGACCATCCCGTACCCAGCATCTCACTCCCATGGCCACGGGGAACTGGCTCTGATACCTTAACCTAGTGATGGGCAACCTTTTGAGCTTGGTGTGTCAAAATTTTCCAAAAAGCCATAATTTCATGATATTTATAGTTTAAATAACAAAAATGTATAATTGTAATATATAATTGTATTTAATAAATCAAAAGCTAATTATTTAACTTACCTGCTTAGTGACTTCTTTGTTCATCTGTCAGTTGGTTTCTTTTGTTGGTCTTGATATTACTTAACTTGTGTGGGGTGCCGTGAACTAAGATAAGTGAGGGGGAGGGGGAATTCTTTAACTAACCTGCCTATTAGTGACTTTTTTTGTTGCTGAATTTCATTGGCTAAACCTTCAGTTGAAGGTTGCTATTTTGTACACTTCAAGCCCAAGCAAGCACTACTAACTTCATCTGCCAATCTGTTTCTTTTGTTGGTTTTGATATTATTTAACACTGAGAATAAGGTCTCACAAAAGTACGTAGAGGGAAAAATTGTGAGTAAAGCCACTATTCTATTTTTCAGGGTGCTAAAAGTGTCTGGTAATCGGTTCCAGGCACTCCAAAATTCCTGTTCGTAGTGGCACTCCTCTTGATTCTCCAAGTGGCACCTTTCCAGATTCTCAAGCTTTGACCTCAAGTTGACAAACACCTGAGCCCAGATGCTGTCTTGAAATTCCCCAAGTTGCATCTCCAAATCATCAATTTGCATCCATTGGAAACCATTTATTTCCAAACTACTGTAGACTACTACATCAGGATACTGAATTATTTTTATGGTCTGTTCTAGGCTTCTAAATTGACTAAATCTATCACTGAACTGGTCAAGTAACGAGTCTAAAACATGCTGGTACTTCACATGCAAGGGTTCCATTTCACTTTGTACAGCTGCACTGGACTTCTAAATTACTCAAGGAAAATACTTATAACTTTCAGTTTCTACATCTCGCTTGAAAATTTTAAGTTTACTTTCAATAGTTTTTATGTATCCAAACATAACATCAATACTTTTGCCAAATCCTTGTAACTTTAAGTTCAGTTCATTAATATGAACAGAGAGATCTGTAAAATATATCAGGGTGTTGACCCACTTATAATCATTGAGCTGAGAAAAGTTTCCCAGACTCTTATCCTCAAGAAATATCTTAATTTCTTCAAAGCACTCCACAAAGTGCTCAAGAACTTTGCCTTGGCTCAGCCATGGTATTCTAATGTTTCCTCACTTTCCATTGGATCTCTCCCAGTGAATCAGTAGTCATCTTGACTCCTTCTTCTTCACACCCTAACTCTATTGATTCTAATTCCTAAATGTATTATTGTGCCTTCTTTTCTCCATTTCCAGTACCATGAAGTCCCACCTCTTGCCTAGGTTGAATCTACCACCAGCTTGCTTTCCCTGTCCATCCTCCATGCTCCTACACCGCCCCCCCCCCCTAAAATTTTGTCTGATCATGTAGTCCTTCTGCTCAAAACTTGCAGTGGATCTGCACAGTTTACAATTTCAGTGGCACACCCAGTCATCCATCATTTCATTCCTGTCAATCTCTCTGATTGTATCTTTTTCATGTCAAGCACTCTTAGTTAAGTCAAAGCAAGAATTGCTAATGAGGAGATGATTTCTGTTGTATGCATTGTATGGTAACAAACACATATCAATCAGTCCTTTCTTGTTTAGGAAGAGTCAAAATATTCTTGAATTTAATTTATCATCATCAAAATGTTAGATACTCATATCTAGAAAGTAGATTAACAGAAAAAAAGGCATGAGTAACTAAGGGATGGCAATATTGTTTTAAAAATATAAATGGCAAATTAAGGCATTAATGAAAGAACAGAGTTCAGTTAGGAGCTTTATAATAGTTTAAAAGGGAAAGAATTAGGAACTGAGTTAATCTGTGTCAATAAAGTGACACTAAATTAAAGTAGGTATTAATGAACCTTGGAAATTTCCTGTTCACCAGCCTGGGGGTGGCTCTGCTACTTTGAGTTTTTCTTTAGCATCTCTACTGGTCTTGGAGCTGATGGGGTCATGTCATAAACCTTTTGCTAACTTGCATCATGTTGCTGTGAGAGGAAATGAAAGCTGTATGCCCTTGTGAGGAGCATGCTGCCACCTAGGAAGGCTGTCAACCTGGCCTGTGGTCTAGGAGGCCTAGGTGACAGTAAGATTATGGAAGGCCAACAGTGTGGAAGAAAGGCCAGGCTTTGTTTCTTTTCAATGTAAGCATTATGTTGGAAAGAGCATAAGTTAGATACCACAGTAGGGTTCTAGAGATAAAATAAGGTATATTGGTGGTAACTTAAACACAAAGCTTGGCAAAAGGAAGCAGAAGTGGGAACCAGGAAAGGACTGTTGCACCTCGGCTGCTGAGCTTGAAACTCCCTGTGGCCTTCCAGCTGGATCCCAGGAACTCTGCTCAGGGCAGGGGCGTTTCTCAGTGTCCCTGGACCCTCAGCACCTGCTTGGTTATCTCACACCCTTGCATGGACATTGTACATGTTTTTTTCAATAAAACAAAACCATTGAGAAATTAAGATTTAGAAAAGTTTTGAGAATTCAACATTCTTTAATGCCATAGGTAATTTTTAAAAATCCATGAGTGTGATTTCATTTTATTTTTATTTAGTTTTTTATTGAATTTATGGGGTGACATTTGTTCATAAAATCATACAAGTTTCAACTGTACAATTCAGTAAAACATCACCTGCACATTATATTGTGTGCCCATCACCCCAAGCAAAGTCTCTTTCCTTTTCCAATTTTCTCTTTGTCCACCTCCACCTCTGTACCCCTTTCTCTCTGGCAGTTACCACACTGTTGTCTGTGTCTATGTATATCTATAATAATAAAAGAGTAATATGCTAATTGGACTGGACAGGTGAACATCCTTCCAGACAAAGCCGCAGCGGCTGTGAGGGCCCAGGGCAAGCAACTGCAGTGGCTGGCAGAGACAACAGCAGCAGGGTGATGGGACAGCACCTTCCTCTGATTGGCCTGGATGCCTGCCACAGAGGGAGGCCAGACTGTGGCTTAGGCCTGCTCCCTGTAAGGACCAGGGATCAGGCCTAAGCCATCAGTAGACCATCCCCTGAGGGCTCCTGGATTAGGAGAGTGGGCAGGCTGGGCTGAGGGGACCTCCCCCCAACAGTGCACAAATTTTTGTGCACTGGGCCTCTAAAACATACATACACAAAGAGACTCTGGGCCCAGAGTTCTATAGCAGATTCTAGTCCTCCTTCATCTTAGCTGGAACTAATGCCTGCTGGTTAACCATTCCCATTTCCTCTTCTTCCTGGCCACTGGCAGTCACCATTATACTCTTTGATTCTATGAATTTGATTATTTTAGATTCCTCATGTAAGTGGAGTCATGTAGTATTTGTCTTCTTGTGACCCGCTTATTTCACTTAGCATAATGTCTTCCAGGATTACTTATGTCATCACATATTTCAGAATTTCTTTCTCTGTTAAGACTGAGTAGCATTCCATTGTGTGTACTAGTATATGTCACATTTTCTTCATCCATTCATCTGTCTTGGGCATCTAGCTTCTTTTTATAGTTTGGCTCTTGTGAATAATGCTGCAACTAACATGGGAGTGCAGATATCTATTCAAGATTTTGATTGCAATTCTTTTGGATAAATATTCAGAAGTGGAATTTCTACATTGTATGGTAGCTCTATTTTTAATTTTTGAGAAATTTCCACATTGTTTTCTTCTCCTCCTCCTCCCCCTCCCCCTCCCCCTCCCCCTCCTCCTCCCTCTCCCCCACCTCCTTCTCCTCCCCCCTCCTCTTCCCCCTCGCCCTCCTCCTCCTCCCCTTCCTCCTCCCCCTCCCCCTCCTCCTCTCTCTCCCTCCTCCTCCTCCTCCTTCTTCCTCTTCCTCTTCCTCCTCCTCCTCCTCCTCCTCCTCCTCCTCCTCCTCCTCCTCCTCCTCCTCCTCCTCCTCCTCCTCCTCCTCCTCCTCCTCCTCCTCTTCTTCTTCTTCTTCTTCTTCTTCTTCTTCTTCTTCTTCTTCTTCTTCTTCTTCTTCTTCTTCTTCCTGATAATAGCCATTCTCACAGGTTTGAAGTGATTTATCTTCGTGTTTTGGTTTGCATTTCCCTGATGATTAGTAATGTTAAGCATATTTTCATGTACTTGTTGGCCATTTGTATGTCTTTAGAGAAATGTCTGATCAAGTCCTAAGCCCATGTTTAACCAGGCTATCTACAACAATAAAAGTGTAATATGCTAATTAAACTGAATATCCTTCCATATGACTTCCCGGATGAAGTGGTGGTGGTGGTGGTGGTGGGGCGAGGCAGAGGCGGTGCCGTGGTGCCAGGGGGCCAAGCCCCTTGCATGAATTTTGTGCATCAGGCTCCTGGTATATACAGAGTGGCCAGATTATTATGATCTCTGAACACATGATAATCTGGCCACTCAGTGTAGACTGACCACAGAGTTGGGATTTTAAAATAAGGTTTTCCATGTATAAGAACTGCATTGTGCGTTGTTAGAAAGAAGCAGAGGACTTACTAGCCAGAGGCTAGGGGCCACGATCTCCTGGTCCCTTGACATCAAGATATTTAAGCTTTCCCTTATATATAAGTACACTGAGTGACCAGATTATTATGCATTCAGAGATCATAATAATCTGGCCACTCAGTGTATATGGCTATTGAGTTGTAGACATAACCTGTAGGTAAACTGTAAGCTTAGTCTGGCCGAGTGTGCATCATTCCTATCTTTTAAATTGGATTACTTAGATTTTCATTAATATAAAAAAAAGCAAAATATTTGAGGCAATTTATCAAAATTCAAAGTTCCAAGCAGTGTGTCAGATGGTGGATGGAGGAAAAGTAAACAAAAAGATGAGCAAAGGCCCTAGGCACCCCTAAAGACTCACCCTCCATGACACTTCGAGAGGACAGAGTGTGACTGCTCATTCCCTCCCTAAAACCAGAGCAGGAAGGAATGCAGAAGGTAGTTTAACAAAGGAGCACAACATTTATTTTGCTTATCATACTGTGGGCATCCTCATTAGCTTTATAATGGAGGCAGTCTTCCCGTGGAGATCATACCAGCATTTATTTCAAATCAATGTTGAAAATTAAATGGTAATCCTCAGGGGTAGGGCCCTTCCACCACCATCACTTTCTATGGGAAATCTTTCTTTCATGTTTCTGCTTCGTACTCAATCCAGGGTTTGAAATTAATTAAAATATATCCTTTCTCTAATCTTTAGATAATTAGCTTCAAAGATTTTCTTCAAAATGTTGTAATAACTTTATCTTTTATGTGTAAATTCAGAACTGTTTCTATTCTAGACAATAATAATTCACGAGTAGTTAGTCATTGAGAGAAAGGGATTTTTGTCAGTTATTTGAATGGTTGGGTTTACTCATGGAAAATAAGTATCTTTTATTAAGCAGTTTTTGGACTTTTTGCACTAGACTAAGTAAAGGATGAGTAAAGAGTCTCATATAGACTCCTATAAATTAGAGTTGGGAAATATCATATAAGTTTTAGCTTCTCGTTCTGTGGACAGGGAAAATGCAATCCTAGAGGAGATGTAAATATCTTTAATTTTAGAAACTATTAGTCTGCTCTCCATCTTTAAGCCTGTCTTTATTTTGCTTGTCAGTCCAATGTGTTCATTAGATTCTGAATGATCAATCATGTGGACTTGTCTTCTCTGACTGGCTTATTTCTTTCTCTCTGCATAAAGTTCACCAAGCCAGGTAGGTGGAGAGGCTGCAGGGAGGGGTGCCCATGTATGAAAGAGAAACTTGCAGATGGTCCACCTCGGACACATTTACCTGAAACTCTATAAAGGGTCCCAGGTGAGAATCACCTCTCGGAACCTGACCCCATACTGTGAGAGGGTAGAACAAATATCACGATGATTGTTATGCAACCAGAGATAACGAACAAAAGGCATTTTTAAAACCCAGAAAAATATCTTGGCAGGGACAGTGCAAAGTATCCCTCCCGGGGTCTGTGAACAGGAGTCACAATGCCTGACATTAACCGTTAAGGTGTGGCCATTTATTATCTGGACTATTGGCCCGATGCACAAAATTCGTGCATGGAGGTGGGTAGGGTTCCCTCAGCCCAGCCTGCACCCTCTCCTATTTGGGACCCCTTGGGAGATATCCGACTGCTGGTTTATCCCCAATCCCTGTGGGACCTCAATCTGGGACTGCTGGCCCCTAACTGCTCACCTGCCTGCCTGCCTAATTGCCCCTATCTGCCCTCCCCTGCTGGCCTGACCTCACCCCCAACTGCCCTCCCCTACCACTCTAATCTCACCCCCAACAGCCCTCCCCTGCTGGTCTGATATCACCCCCAGCTGCCCTCCTCTGCCAGCCTGATCTTTCTCTCAACTTCCCTCCCCTGCCAGCCTGATTACCCCTAACTGCCTCTGCTTCAGCCCCCATCATCATGGCTTTGTCCGGAAGGAAGTCGGACATCCAGAAGATGGCCGTTTGACCTGGTCTAATTAGCATATATTACTATATTTATTAGTATAGATAGATAATATAGGATAGGATTGCTTAAATGGGGGCCAGGGGAGCATTTTTAAGCAGAAGGAGGTGCTCTTGGCAGACAAAAATACATAATCCCTATAGTTGGACTGATAGCCAGCCATATGCACTATCCTGCCAAACTGGTCATTAAAAAATTGAAATGTTTTCTTACACCTTAAATCAAACAACTGTTGCCCTTAAAACTCTTCTTCAGCCCCCACCTTAGGTTCTGCCTTTGCAGTTCACCCAGATTAAATTCTCATTGGTCAGTTTCTATGCAAATCTGGTCAAAAGCTCTGCCTCCTAAGCAGCCATTAGCTCCTTACAGTCCACCCAGATTTGGTTCTGATTGGTCGATTTCTATGCCAGTCAGTGTCTCTGGCCTATCTCAGGCCTGATCAGAGAGGTGGCGTTGCTGGCAAGGCCTGGAGAAAAAGAGAGGCAAGGGACTGATCACTAGCTGCCACGGAGGCTGCAGATCATACCCTACTTCTCTCTTTGGACTACTCCGCAACCCCCTCAGCAGTCAGTGCTGGGTCTCTGTACCTGCAGCTGTGGCAGTCAGTGCTGGATTACCATGGCAACTCAGCACTGACCACAGGACTGACTTCTGAGGCACTGACCCAGCACTGACTGCCATGAGGGCTGTGGATCAGACCCTGCTTCTCTTTCTTAGCCTCTCTCCGGGCCTGATTTGTAGTCCTCTTGCCAGTCAGTGCTGGGTCACTGCAGCGCCCACAACACTGACGGCAGGACTGACTTCTGGTGTTGGGTCTACTGTTTCTTCATTTTGGATATTACAGACCCTGGCTCTTTATACATATAGATAATTTCAACATGATTAGTGACCTAAGAGGATGGCCAGTCCTCCATTTCTGTTCTTCATGCTTTTTCTCCAGCCCATTAATCTTCTACCCTTGACCCTCAGGTCATTAGTTTGCATAAGTTTATTTTCATTTCTATGAAAACTATTTTTGAGGAAAAGTATCCTGTAGACATATTGACATTGCAATGATTGCTTAGACTTACTATTTTCATCTCTGTTGATTGGTTGATTCACTCAAAAGTTTAATTACTGTACTATGTGCTAATTTCTATGTGAATCACTATGGGAACAGCAATATACACGCTAGCCTCGGTTTCTGCCAGTCTTGTAGGGAGTTACTGTCTGGGAAGGATGGAGCTAACTCAACAGGTGATTGGATTTTGCTCAGGTAAAAGTCTAAAGTCAAAGGGATGCATATACAGCTGTGGAAATTAAGGCATTTGGGACTTACATACTAGAAATTTTATTTTAGCTGGATCTTTGGAGAAACTTCCTCCTTTCTTAATATTCCTTTTCAACCAGAGATGTTATATCCCTCCTCCTATCCCCCACCTCAGAAATCAGTTCTATAATTTCCAAGGGAGAGTAGGAAAAAGGCCTTGGATTCATCCCATTCATCCAGTCTTCTGGCTTCTTGATTGTTGGTGAGTCTAGAATCACCACCAATTTATCAAATCTATTTACCAGCTTCTGTTTACCATGTGGATTCAGGGGAAAAATCAGAAAGCTCACAGTCTAGTAAGGGGAGAGAGACTACTGATAATAGAGAGTAATAGATGCTATAGTAAAATCAGATAAAGTGCTAAAAGGTCTTAAGCAACAATTATAAGATGGAAAAATGACATTTACATGTAAGAATTTTTTATTGTTGGCACTATTATAGATGTCCTCCACTTACTGCCCTCTTTCCCCCTCCACCAAGACCTTGCCCTCCTCTCCCTTTGGCCATTATCACACCATTGTCTGAGTACATGGGCAATGCGTATAAGATCTTTGGCTATTTTCTTTACTTTCTTTCCTCCTGTCCCCTACCCTCCCACAAACATCCTCCCCTCTAACATCTGTCAGATTGTACCATGCTTCCATGACTCTGCTTCTATTTTGTTCATCAGTTTATTTTTTACATTAGATTCCATGTATAAGTGAGATCATACAGTACTTACCTTTCTCTGATTGGCTTATTTTGCTTAGTATTATAATCTCCAGGTCCATCCATGCTATCCCAAAAGAGTCCCTTCTTCTTCTTCTTCTTCTTTTTTTACAGCTGCATAGTATTCCATTGTGTAAATGTACCACAGCTTTTTTTTTATCCACTCATCTACTCATGGCCATGTGGGCTGTTTGTAAATGCTGTTATGAACATAGGGGTGCATATATTTTTTTCTGATTGACATTTTGTGATTTTTAGGATATATTCCCAGAAGTGGTATCATGGGTCAAAAGGCACTTCCATTTTTAATCAATGACATTTCTCTTGGAGGAAACTCCATACTGTTCTCCACAGTGGCTTCACCAGTCTTCATTCCCATCAGTAGTGAAGGAGGGTTCCCTTTCTCCACATTCTCATCAGCACTTACTGTTTGTTGATTTTTTGATGGTAGTCATTCTGGCAGGTGTGAGGTGATACCGCATGGTAGTTTTAATTTGCATCTCTCTGATGATTAGTGATGCTGAGCATTTTTTCATGTCTATTGGCCATTTTTAAAAAATATATATTTTATTGATTTTTTACAGAGCGGAAGGGAGAGGGATAGAAAGTCAGAAACATCTATGAGAGAGAGACATTGATCAGCTGCCTCTTGCACGCCCCCTACTGGGGATGTGCCCACAGCCAAGGTACATGCCCTTGCCAGAATCGAACCCAGAGCCCTTCAGTCCACAGTCCGACGCTCTATCCACTGAGCCAAAGCGGTCTCCGCCTATTGGCCATTTGTATGTCCTCTTTGGAGAAGTGTTTATTTAGGTCTTCTGCCATTTTTTGATTGGGCTGCTTGCATTTCTTTTGTTGAGTTGTATGAGTACTTTATACATTTTAGATATTAACCCCTTATCAGATGTATCATTGGTAAATATGTTATTCCATACAGTGGGTACCTTTTTTATTTTGTTCATGGTTTCTTTTGCTGTGCAGAAGCTTTTCATTCTGATGTAGTTCCATTTATTTTTTTTCCTTTGTTTTCCTTGCCCTAGGAGACATACTGACAAAAATATTGGTATAGATGTCTGAGATTTTATTGCCTATGTTTTCTAAGGTTTTTATGGTTTTGTGACTTACATTTAAGTCATTTATCTATTTTGAGTTTATTCTTGTGTATGGTATAAGTTGGTGGTCTAGTTTCAATTTTTTTGTATGTATCTGTCCAACTTCCCAGCCCCATTTATTGAATAAACTGTTTTCATTCCATTGTATGCTCTTGCTCCTTTGTCAAATGTTAATTGAACATAGAGGTATGGATTTATTACTGGGGTCTTTGTTCTGATCAAATGATCCATATACCTGTTCTAATACCAATACCAGGTTATTTTGATAACAGTTGCCTTGTAGTATAGTTTGATATCCAGAATTCAACTTTGTTCTTCTTTCTCAAGATTGCTGAAGCTATTCAGAGTCTTTCAGAGATGAGTAAATGTCTTTATAAATTTTTGGAATATTTGTTCTAAATCTGTGAAATATACCATTCATATTTTAATAGGGATTGCATTGAATCTATACATTGTTTTTGGGAATAAGGATATTTTAATGATGTTATTTCTTCCAATCCATGAACATGGTATATACTTTCACTAGTATGTATCTTTCTCTATTTCTTTTTTTTTTCAGTCTCTTATAATTTACCCAGTATAGGTCTTTCATCTCCTTGGTTAAATTGATTCCTAGGTACCCTATTTTTTGTTGTTGCAATACTAAATGGAATTGTTCTCCTTAGTTTCTCTTTTTGAGAATTCATTATTGGTGGATAGAAATGCCATTGATTTCTGAATATTGATTTTGTATCCTGATTCTTTGCCAAATTTGTTTATTAGATTTAGTATCTATGTATATATATATATATATATATATATATATATATTTTTTTTTTTTTTTTGCTGGGATCTCTAGAGTTTTCTATATATCATATCATGTCATCTGTGGATAATAATAGTTTTAGTTCATCCTTTACAAATTGGATGCCTTTTAAAAAAAGTTAATGTTATTATTTTTATTTACTTATTTGTTAAATAAGTAAATATTCATTTAAGTATTACAGATGTTCCTTCCCCTTTCCCCCCATTGACCCCCCTCTACCTGGATCCCACCCAAGGCCTTCATCACCCTATTGTCTGTGTCCATGGGTAATGCATATATGCATATAAATTCTTTAGTTAATCTCTTCTTGTCCCCTCCCCCAACTTCCCTCTAAGATTTGTCAGTTTGTTCCATGCTTCCCTCTCTCTGGTCCTATTTCATTAATCAGTTTATTTTGTTCATTAGGCTCCTTGTTTATTTATTTTGATTTTTAGACTCAATTGTTGACAGATGTGAATTTATAGCTATTTTGATGTTCATATTATTTATCTTTTTTTCTTAAAGAAAACCATTTAACATTTTATGTAATACTCCTTTGGTGGTTATGAACTCTTTTAGCTTTTTCTTATCTGTGAAGCTCTTTATCTGACCTTTAATTCTAAATGATAGGTTTGCTGGGTATATAATCTCAGTTATAGGTCTTTGCTATTATTACTTTGAATATTTCTTGCCATTCCCTTCTGGCCTGTAAAGTTTCTGTTGAGAAATCAGCTAATAGCTTTATGGGAACTCCCTTCTAAGTAACTAAGTGCTTTTCTCTTCCTGCTCTTAAGATTCTTTCTTTGTTATTAACCCTTGGCATTTTAATTATCATGTGTCTGGGCCTCTTTGGGTTCCTTTTGTTGGGACCTCCTTGTGCTTCCTGGACTCATATGTCTATTTCTTTCACCAGGTAGGGGAAATTTTCTGTCATTTTTTAAATAGGTTTTCAATTTCTCTCACCCTCTGCTCTCATCCTGGCAACCCCATGATGCCAATGTTGCTATGGGTGAAGTTGTCCCAGAAGCTTCTTACACTATATTTATATTTTTAAATTATTTTTGGTTGGGTGTTTTTTATTTCTTCATATTTCAAATCATTAATTTATTCTCGGAATCCTCTACTCTCTTATTGATTCCTTATAAATTATTCTTCATTTCAGTTATTGTATCTTTCACTTCTGACTGGTATTTTTTGTGTTGCTGATGTTTTTACTAAGTTCCTTGAAGTTCTCAGTAAGTTCCTTGAGGATCCTTATAACCATTGTTTAAACTCTATCTATGGTAGTTTTGCTTGCTTCCATTTCATAGTTATTTTTCTAGAGATTTCTTCTATTCTCTCATTTACATGTTTCTTTATCTCTACATTTTGTCTGTTTCCCTGTCTTTGTTTCCATTTATTAGGCAAAGCTGTTATGTCTCTTGGAATCGATATAGTGGCCTTGTGTAATAAGTGTCCTATAAGGCCCAGTGGCTCAGCCTTCCCACTTACCTGAACTGGGCACTCTAAGTGTTCTCCTGTGTGGGCTATGTATTCTGTCCTGTGTAGTTGAGCCTTGATTGCTGTTGGCATCACTGGGAAAAATTGACCCCTAGACTACTAGGCTGAGCATATAAACTGTGGCTACAGTGGAAAAGCTGCTGTGTAGGCAGACCTAGGCCTCCTTATTTAGAGCTATAAGGCATGCTAAGACCAGCTGCTGCATGTCTAAGAGATTTTTAAAAAGCCTGAAGCCTGAGCCAGGATAGGCCCTTCATAAGAAAAGCCAATACAAATGGTTTGGGAGGGCCTGGAAGTTAGGTGGGATAGGGAATCACCAGAGCAGTGTGAACAATGTGTCCTAGGTTGATGGAAACTCAGGTATGGCACCTGCCAGTTGTCTCTGTGGCATGGAATTCTCAGAAAGGGAACAATGACCTCTGCCAGCATTTTGTCTGTGAGAGAGCTGGCCCCAACTATTGCCCTGAGGCCAGACAATTCAGTTCCTCTCCATATGTGCCAGGAGCCTTTCAAGCTGCTATCCCAGTGCTGGAGCCCAGAGGGAGTGAGTCCGAGAAAGCCCATATGTGGGCCCTTTAAGAGGAACTGCCTGGGACTCCAGCAACCTCCATCTCATCAGTTGTTGTTGTTGTTTTTGGTTAATCTTCACAGGAGGATATTTTTTCTATTGATTTTGAGAGAGAAATAGAGAGAGAGATAGAGAGGGAGAGAGAGAGAAGGGGATGGGGAGTGATCAAGAGAGAAACATCAATATGAGAAAGACATTGCCAGGTTGCCTCCCACACGCACCAAGATCAGGGCTGCGGATCGAACTTGCAATTAAGATATGTGCTTTTGGCCCAAATCAAACCCCCCATTGACCTTCCAGTACATGGGCCTATGTTTTAACCACTGAGACAAACTGTCCAAGGTCCCACTGTTTTTTACAGCCCCAAATTTTTGGAATTTCTCTTCCAAGCTCTGGGACCCTGGGCTGAGGGATCTGTTATGGATCTGGGATCCCTTGCTCCTCACAGGGGACTCCTGCAGCCAAGATATCCCTCATGATTTAAAAATGCCACATATGGGTATTGGACTAGTCCATTCTGCACTTCCATCCCTCATACTAGTCTCAAAGTAGCTTCTTCTTTATATCCTTATTTATTAGATTTTGGGTGATTCTGAATGATGTTTATTCTATAGTCTAATTATAATTTTGACGTAGTTTGTAGGAGGAAGCCAGTAACGTATTTACCTATGCTGCCATCTTAACCCTCCCCCAATGCCTTTCATTTCTTCTTTTCTGATTGCCGTAGCTAAAGCTTCCAGTACTTTGTGAATAAGAGTGGTGAAAGTGAACATCCCTGTCCTGTTCCTGAACTTAAGGGATATGTTTTTACATTTTGTTCATTGAGTACGATGTTCATTGTACATTTTTCATATAAGGCCTTTATTGTGTTGAGTTTTGATCCCTCTATTCCCACTTTGCTGAGAGTCTTTATCATAAATGGATATTGGATTTTGTGAAATGCTTTTTTTTTGTGATCATGCTTTTTTATCTTTCATTTTGTTTATGTGATATATCATATTTATTGATTTGCAAATATTGTACTAACCTTTCATCCCCAGAATAAGTCCCATTTGATGATGGTGTATGATCTTTTTAATGTATTGCTGGATCTGATTTGCTAATACTATGTTGATAATTTTAGCACCTATGTTCATGAAAATTTGCTTATACTTTTCTCTCCTTGTAGTATCTTTATTTGGTTTTAGAATTAGAATAATGTTTGCCTTGCATAAAGCACTTGGAATTCTTCCCTCTTTTTGACTTTTTTTGGAATAGTTTGAGTAGAATAGGTGTTACATCTAAGGATTCGGTAGATAATTGAGTAAGAATATAAAAGAAAATCACAATAAAGAAATATAAATAGTTAATCACATGTAAAGAAATGCTCAGTTTTGCTATAATAATAAACTCATAATTTAACCATATGAAATTGGTAAATTAACTAATTCTATGATTCTCAGTCCTGTCACGATCTCTCTTTGGTTCACATATACTGCAGGTTACAGCATAAATTGGCAACCTCTTTCTAGAAGGCGATTTGGTGATATAGATAAAGAACCTTTTAAATATGCATGCCACTTTCCCAGGACCTCTTCACCCTCTATGAATTGGTCTCAAGAACAAATATGATATCTTAACAAGGACATTTGCACAAATATGTTTATTGCTTTAGCAAATAACAAAAAATACTTGGAAACTATAAATGACCATAATTAAGCTAACTTGCATAAAGAGGTTTTATGTAGCTATTTAGAAAATATGTTTTGGATATATCCTTTTAACAATAATCCTGCCTTGGATAAACCTTACTGGCTACATCTCACCAAGCTTGATATATTCCTAAATTGAAAATGGATTTGATATAACATGTAAAAATAAAGCAATATTTATAACAGTGCCTCCACTATAATATAATCTCTAAACAATTATAGAAAAATTACTGATTGGTAGATGTAATTTTTATAGCATTATATTGTAATATATGGTTAATTTTTAATAATTTCCAAATCAGTTTGTTTTACTTTCATTATTAAAAATGCAAAATAAAAACCATGATATTCACAAATAATTTTTATGGATGGTAAAGCTCTCAGTGTATGCATTTATTTATTCAAGACTTATTGACTTCTGCTACATATCAGACATTGTTCCTGGGGCTTTGGGTATGTCAGCCCACTGTGAACACCTGGGAGAAAGGACTGTTGCAAGCAGAGAGAACTGTCAGAGCAAAAGTCCCAGGACAAGGTAATGCTTTGAAAGAAGAGCAGAGAGGCCAGGGTGCAGAAGCAGAATGAGAGATGGGCTGACTGCCACGTTCAGAGAGACAACTGGCAGGGTTGTGGTAGGCAGACCACAGAGGACTTTGCTGTGGTAAGGACTTTGGTTTTACCTGGAGTAAAAAGGGGAGCCATCAAAGGGTTTTGAGAAAACAGATGGCTTCTGTTGTTAAAGGATTCCCTGATAGTTGCGGGGCAGAAGCAAGAAGTCTGATCATGATAATCTGGGTACCTGTGGTGGCTGTGACCATGCAATAGCTATGGATGTGAGGAGAAATTGGGTTCTTGACACATTTTGAAGGCAAAGCCAGCTGGTGGGTTGGATGTGGGTGTGAGAGAAAGAGAAGAGTCAAAGATGACTAAGACTTTAGCAACTGGAAAGATCAAGTTGAGATCAGCTGCGATGGAGAAGGCTGCAAGTGAGCACATCCTAGTGAGAGCACACAGAGAGGAGGGTTAGGGAGAAAATGGTAAAGAAACGCACCTGGAGAAGGTCCACATCAAAACACAGGAGACAAGATGAAGAGGCAATGGACACTGAGAAATAGCCACCACGGAGGTGGAGGAAACCTAAGGAAGTATGGTGTCCGAAAGGCAGCGGAAGCAGGTCCTTCAGAGACGAGAAAATGAACAGTTAGGCTTTGATTTTCTTGGTGCCAGGTCACCAGCTGACAGTGGTGATCAGGGAGGAAGGGCTTTCAGCTACAGACTTCCTTCTCAGGTGTTCTAGTTAGTCAAACATTTTATATCTTAATTCAGTGGAGGTAATACTTCTTAGGGGTTGTCCTGGGATGGAAATGCCATGTTCAAGTTGAAGTACATCCTGCAAAAGACATGAAACACTGATAAGCTGGTGGGCAGCTCTGTGGAAGTGTGAGAGCAAATAAAATTAAAAGTGAGCCAAACCGGTGGATAGAGCTTCGGCCTGTGGACTGAAAGATCCCAGGTTCGATTCCAGTCAAGGGCATGTACCTTGGCTGCGGGCACATCCCCAGTTGGAGGTGTGCAAGAGGCAGCTGATCGATGTTTCTCTCCCATCGATGTTTCTGACTTTCTATCCCTCTCCCTTCCTCTCTGTGAAAAATCAATAATATATATATTTTTAAAAAATTAAAAGTAAATTACCCAGACTCTAAGTTTAAAACCTCTAGATTTCCTAGGAGGGGCCTCCTGGCATTCCTTTGTATCTTATTCCTAACTTGTTCTTACCCAAGTGATAAGATTCATTATTAAGAAATAATAATTCATTCTTAATTATTAAGAAATGGGGAATAAAGGACAGTGAAGGTATCCTTTATCACTAATCTGACTTAGAGGGATGAATAAGACCAACCATTCAATATTTCTCATAGCACAATTTTCTCATACTTAATAAAAATGGTAAGATTTTTATAGCACATTAGTTTAAACCAAATTTGCTAATCTGATTTGATAGAAAGGTGCTGTGTAAAAGAATAATATAATGGACTAGTGCTTCTTATATAATTGAAGATGCTTGGATTTTTCCCTTCATATTAGTGACTTTCATGCTCTGCACAGTTTTCTGATGGAATTAGTGCCACCCGCAACACCTGAGCAGCTTTCATGAGAACCCAGTACTACACAGGCAGTTTCACATCTTCAAACACTGTTTTCACATATGGTCAAGTGTTTTGTTTTTCTATATTGAAGAGTTAAGTCACTCCACGAAAGGCAATCGTTTTGAGGTTTTTTTTGGTCTTTTTTTTTTTAACTCCAAAGGTATGTCCTCCTCAGTAGCACTTGTAATTTGAATATCGCTGCCACCGTTACCGTCCAGGGGTGGTCACCCTCTCACATGCTATCCTCACCTCTGACAAACAGCCTTGTCAGCTGCGAGTGCAAGGGACAGAATTGCGATGCAATTTCAATCTCTAAAAAGCACTATTGCAAAGCCCCAGCTGATTTGTTCAGATAGACATAAAAACTCTCTCTGTGGACTTCAATGGAATTGCTCAATGAGTGGCCTTCTACCCCAAGTGTGCGCTGAGATACCTCATGCTGGGTACAGCCTGTTACTCCAGCCTCCTAGCTAGTCTTCTGCTCTGCCCCCTCCATCTGGCTTCCTGAGCTTTGGCAGCTCTGCCAAGGCATCGGGCTGTTCCAGAATGCTGTGCCTTCATCATGCTGCTAGCATGGACATTTCAGACTGGGAGTCTCCTCTGACATCTCACCTGCATTTGTCTAATGGTCTTCCTTCTCCTCAGACCCTTGACCTGCACGTGCCCACTCACCCTGCCACTGCCATAGACTGAAGTTACTGTTTCTAGAACCCCCACATCTCTGTGACCCTGTTATAACGTTTACAAAACTGTATAAATTTTTTATGCTTGCATGTCTTTCTACTCTTTGAGATCATAAGCTACCTGAAAACGGACTCTGACTTTATATCTGGGCTCCTTCTTTAGTTTTTGACACAAGTAATGTTTAATAAATAAATAAGTGCATGGGTGAATGACAAAGTCCCTGGGACTGAACCCTAAAAACCAGTCTGGAAGTTCCTTTCTTATGAATAATAAGTCAACCTAGATCTGTGCATATTTACTTATGATAGTTTCTATTTTGTGCAGTTAAAAATAAGGGGAGTTCTCCAGTGTATCTACATGTTTGATCTATCAATCTATTATTTATCTCTTTATCTATCATCTATCATCTTATATACATAAATTATAAGTCAACCTGGCTTTTCTGCTGGTGGAAGATAAATGAAAACTGCAAAAAAAATATAGAAATGATTTTGTAGGTATGCTTCCTTCCCTGTTCTCTTTTCTCTTCTCACACATAAGAAGCTATCATAATCAATACCTATATTAATGGGTGCTGCTCACACTGATCATTTCACAATTGTGAGAGGAAAATGAAGTGGTTTAGGCTACATTCAGTCCAAGTAGCCTCCGTGTGGTTGGCTGGCCTTTTAGATTCTGCTGGAGACCTGGAGCAACAGTGTGGCTACTGTGCATGGACACATGGACTGATAGATGCTTAGAACTTGGAAACCAATGGCAACCCAGTGAGTATGTTCCACTTACAGAGTGTGTCAGGAATTTGGTCCGTATTAAGCTATGGTATTAACATGTACACTGTCACTAGTTTTTCAAAGTGCTTCCAATCATTTTATGAATTCCTCACTGTTTACCTGTGTGTGAGGCAATATTATTTTGACATTAAAAATGGAAAGTGGGCACCCGTCTCTTGTTTAAGATTGTACCTCATTAAGTGTCAAACATCAGAATTCAAATGCCTTTACATTTGTAGTCTATATGTCCTAAAACAAACTTGTGATCACTTTCCTAGTCTGGTTTGTAAAAATAAAATATAAAAGAAAAAAATGGTACACCGCATAAGGTGCTTACCATGAATGGAGCTTGCAAGACTAGAAGTGGCTGTATGTCAATGAATGATGAGTGGATGTGAAGGCTAAGATGTCACTATATATTAGTGTAGACTTTGTAAGAGTTCTACACTTATTATTATTATTTTTTGTTAATCCTCATCTGATTTTTCCACTGAATTTAGAGAGAGTGGAAGGGAAGGAGGGAGGGAGAAACAGAGAAACATCAATGTGAGAGAGAGACATCAATTGGATGTCTCCCACATATGGCACAAGTAGGGCCAGAGTTCAAACCTGCAACCCAGGTCCTTTACTGGGAATTGAACCCTTGACCCATTTGGTGTAGTGGAAGGGCCAACACTCTAACCACTGTTCAGGGCAAATTTTTTTTCTTTCTTCAATAACAAATTAAACTTAGCTTACTGTAACTATTTTACTTTACAAATGTTTTAATTTTTTTAATGTTTTGATGCCTTTGTACTAACACCGAGCTTAAAATACACATTATACTGCTATACAACTTTTTTCTTTTTCATATCTTAATAATATTTTTCTCTTTTTAATTAAATATTTACTAACCTGTTAAATATTTTTGTTAAAAATAAGACACAGATATGTACATTAGCCTAGGTCTACACACAAGTCAGAGCATCAGTATCACTTTTTCCACCTCCACATCATATATAATTTAAAGTATTACAAATAGTAGTATATGTGTTTCCTTTTTCCCCCCACTGACCTTCCCCTGGCCGCCTCTACCCCCCAGCACATGCCCTCACCTGTCCCTACCCCCCCCTCCGTGTCTTGTATACATTGGTTATGCTTATATGCATGCATACAAGTCCTTGGGTTGATCTCTTACAGCCCCCGCCCCCAACCCTCCCCTGCCTTCCCACTGTAGTTTGAGAGTCTGTTCAATGCTTCTTTGCCTCTGTATCTATATTTCCCCTATTTCTTTTCTTTAAAAAATCTTGCATCTGCATACTAGAAATAAATGTATAAGAAAAAAAAATGTTTGGGTCTCAGTTTCAATGTCCAACAGTTCTGAGTCCCAGTTTCAATGTCAAATAGTTCCTTATGTGACATATCAGTAATGATATCTGGATGGTGGACAAATGGTGGTGATGCAGGTCCCACCCTCTCTGGTTTGGTCCTGGGCAACCTGCAGCGACTCATAGCTGCTGACTGCTAGCTTGGCAAGGTGTCGTCAGCATCCTGCATCTCTGGACTGTCTTCGTGATTGGAACAGACCTGTCATTTCCTATCTGTTGCAGGAATCCATAGGTGCTGGAGTTGTTTTCTGAAAATATACAAACATATTCTAGACCAAAAGTTAATAAAGGAATATTTTCTGTAAATTAGACTTGGGATTCTTTTTATTTTTGCCCAAATGATTTTCCTTTGGCTTATTTTGACATTATGTGTGTTTTTCATGGGTGTCCTGCTGTTAGCATTACAAATGGAAACTGATTTTCTGAAGCAAGAATTTTCTAGGTGTAATTTATTTACAGGACGTTTTTTCCTACATGATATTACCCCACTATCTCTCCCCCACCCCTTTTTGATTAATGGAGGCTTTGAAAATTTTATGTTGTAGCCTTGCTAACTTTAAATTTTAATTTTTGCACAAAAGTATGACTTCCTTAGGTTCTTTGCATGTTAGGCAACTTTACAATTAGATGAACTACTAAAAGAAACTTTAGTTAATATGTTAGGAATAGCTTTTTGTCCAGTACACTTAAATTTTCTTGAGTATGCCCTTATTTCAGTTGGCCAATTTAAATTAATCTGAACTTGATTACTATTTTACTGCCAAATTTAATTCTCAAACGAAAATCTTAGTTTGCCCTGTAAATATTGCTGGAAAGGATTATTTGCATTCTTGAGTAGGCCCTGAACATTCCTCGTGCTAGACTAAATTTAGATATAGGGCTGCTGTTACTGTCCAATTCTCTGTCTGTAACCTGGGTTCTGATCTGAGCTGAGCATGGCAAGTGAAGCAGCCATGGGGATAGAAGACCTCCCTCAGAAGGGGTGAGAGTTCAGGCCCTTACAAGGTTAGGGGGGTGAGGGTCTGTGCCCCACCTCTATTGACCTTCAAGTTCTCTCCTGATGGCCCCTCTGTGACTGTGCCTGTCTTAGGTTGTTCCTTCCCTGAGGAATCTTACCCATCTCTGGCTAACCAACCATCCTCCAGGGCCAAGCAGGGTGATGTGAGGTTTTAGTTATGTCTCCTTGTTAGGCCATGCCCCATGGCCTCCATGCCTAACACCTGCCTTGGGATCCCCTCACCTGCTGGTGGAGTCCAGGTACTGATCACATATCTTGGGGGGCTCAGGTTTCTTCCCCATGGAGGGCCCAGCTTACACCATTGAGCGAGAGACAGATACGTGGTGCCAGCCACCCAGAGCTTTCAACCTCAGCTTGAACTGAAAGCTCAGGCAACAGGTGTGTGAATTTGGATTGTGAGAAGAGAGTCCCTCTTGGCAAAAAGAGCAAGAGGGGCCAATATAGAATGCTCAAGTGCCTTCCCAGTGCCTTATTTCATTCTGAAAAGGATTAATTCCTTTCCTGTCCTTTTTTCTTATGATTAAATTGCTGCCAAATATTCAAATAATTAGTTTGTAAGTTTCTTTGGGATAATTGTACAATATGCTTTTGTAAAATATCAAAAATAATAATGACATTGTAGAATAATATCATATAAGGATATTCTTTGCTCTAGGCCATGTTAATTCAATTTCAAACTACCTGCCATTTTTTTTATAACTTTATATAAACTTTGTTAGGGAGGTAAAAGCACAAATTACTTATCTTAGTTCAGGAGGTCAAATATATTGACTTTCTCCCTTAATCCTGCCACTCCCCACTTACCCTGAGGTTTGACATTCTGATGGATGTTTCTCAGTCTCTGTATCCGTTCTTGTTCATTCGTCTATGCCATTCATTATATTCCACAAATGAGTGAGATCATGTGATATTTATTTTTCTCTGCCTGGCTAATTTCACTTAGCAAACTGCCCTCCAGCTCCATCCATGTTGTTGCAAAAGGTAAGAACTCCTTCTTTTTTTTTACCACAGTGTAGTATTCCATTGTGTAGATATACCACAGTTTTTTAATCCACTCATCTGCTGATGGGCACTTAGGCTGTTTTCAACTCTTAGCTATGGTAAATTGTGTTGCTATGAACATCGGGGTGCATATAACCTTTCTAATTTGTCTTCCTAGTTTCTTAGGATATATTCCTAGAAGTGGGATCACTGGATCACACGAGAGTCTCATTTTTAGTTTTTTAAGGAAGCTCCATACTGTTCTCCACAGTGGTTGTACCAGTCTGCATTCCCACCAGCAGTGCAAAAGAGTTCCTTTTTCTCCACATCCTCGCCAACACTTGTCGTTTGTTGATTTGTTGTTGTTAACCAATCTGACATATGTGAGATGGTACCACATTGTTGATTTGCATCTCTCTGATGATTAGTGACTTTGAGCAGATTTGCACAAGTCTCTTGGCCTTCCTTCTGTCTTCTTTCGAAAAGTGTCTATTAGATCTGTTGCCCATTTTTTGATCGGGTTGTTTATTTTCTTTTGGTTAAGTTGTATGAGTTCCCTGTAAATGTTGGAGATTAAACCCTTATCGTTGATGTCATTGGCAAATATGTTCTCCCATGCAGTGGGGTTTCTTGTTGTTTTATTAATGGTTTCCTTTACTCTGCAAAAGCTTTTTATTTTGATGTAATCCCATTTGTTTATTTTCTCTTTAGTTTCCATTGCCCTGGGAGCAGTATCAGTGAAGAAGTTCCTTCGACATATGTCCAAGATTTTGCTGCCTGTGGCTTCCTCTAGTATTTTTATGGTTTCCCACCTTATGTTTAAGTCCTTTATCCATTTGGAATTTATTTTTGTGAATGGTGTAAGTTGGTGATCTAGATTCATTTTTTTTGCATGTATCTGTCCAATTTTCCCAACACCATTTGTTGAAGAGACTGTGTTGTATATTCATGCCTCCTTTGTCGAATATTAATTGGGCATAGTGGTTTGGGTCGATTTCTGGGTTCTCTATTCTATTCCATTGATCTATATGTCTGTTCTTGTGCCAGTACCAGGCTGTTTTAAGAA
This sequence comes from Antrozous pallidus, assembly GCA_027563665.1. Taxonomy (NCBI): domain Eukaryota; kingdom Metazoa; phylum Chordata; class Mammalia; order Chiroptera; family Vespertilionidae; genus Antrozous; species Antrozous pallidus. The sequence continues at coordinate 5,077,184 of CM050523.1, read as the reverse complement.
CAGTGGCTTTGTAATACATCTTAATATCTGGTATTGAGATCCCACCTTTGTTCTTCTTTTTCAGGATTGCTACAGCTATTCGGGGTCTTTTTTTATTCCAGATGAATTTTTGGAAAGTTTGTTCTAGGTCTGTGAAATATGCCATTGGTATTTTAATGGGGAGTGCATTGAATTTATAGATTGCTTTATGTAGTATGGACATTTTAATGATGTTGATTCCTCCAATCCATGCACATGTTATGTTCTTCCATCCGTTCATGTCTTCCTCTATCTCTTTGTTCAGTGTCATGTAGTTTTCCACCTATAGATTTTTCACCTCCTTAGTTAAGTTTATTCCTAGGTATCTTAATTTTTTTGGTGCGATGGAAAATGGGATTGATTTTTTAGTCTCTCTTTCTGTAAGTTCATTATTGGTGTATAGAAATGCTATAGATTTCTTGGCATTAATTTTGTATCCTGCTACATTGACGAATTCATTTATTAAGTCCAGTAATTTTTTGGTGAAGTCTTTAGGGTTTTCTAACGTACAGTATCATGTCATCTGTGAATAAGGACAGTTTTACTTCTTCTTTTCCAATTTGGATCCCTTTTATTTCTTCTTTTTGTGTGATCACAATGGCTCACACTTACACCACTATATTGAATAGGAGTGGTAAGAGTGGGCATCCCTTTGTTGTTCCTGTTCTTAGGGGAAATGGTTGTAGTTTTTGACCATTGAGTATTTTGTTAGCTGTGGGTTTGTCATACATAGCTTTTATTATGTTGAGGTATGCTGAGAATTTTCATCAAGAAAGGGTGTTAGATTTTGTCAAATGCTTTTTCTGCATCAATTGATATGTCTATGTGATTTTTATCTCTCAATTTGTTTATGTGATGTATCACATTTACTGATTTCTGAATATTGTACCATCCTTGCATTCCTGGGATAATTCTACTTGGTCTTGGTGTATGATCTTTCTGATGTACTGCTGGATCCGATTTGCTACAATTTTGTTGAGGATTTTTGCATCTATATTAATGAGGGATATTGGCCTGTAATTTTCTTTCATTGTGTTATCTTCATCCGGTTTTGGTATTAGGGTGATGCTGGCTACATAAAAGGAGCTTGGAAATGTTTCTTCCTCTTGAATTTTCTGCAGTAGCCTGAAGAGGATATGTTTTAGTTCTTCCTTGAATGTTTGGTAAAATTCCCCTGTGAATGTGTCTGGCTCTGGGCTTTATTTGCTGGAAGTTTTTTGATGACTGTTTCAATTTCTTCCGTAGTTACCAGCATATTCAGATTTTTTAGACTCTTCCTGAGTGAGTTTTGGAAGGTTCTTTTTTTCTAGGAATGTGTCCATTTCTTCCAGGTTGTGTAGTTTGTTAGAAGAGAGTGGTTCATAGTATTTTTAAATAATACTTTGTGTTTCTGTGGGGTCTGTTGTTATTTTACCTCTTTCATTTCTGATTTTGTTTATTTGCATCCTCTCTCTTTGCTTCTTGGTGAGCCTGGCTAGAGGTTTATCAATCTTGTTTATCCTTTCGAAGAACCAGCTCTTGGTTTTGTTGATCTTTTGTATTTTTTTTTTTTTTTTGGCCTCTATGTCATTCATTTCTGCTCTGATCTTTATTATTTCCTTTCTTCTGTTCACTGTGGGCTTTTTCTTGTTGCTGTTTCTAATTCTTTGAGTTGTTCAGTTAGGTGAATTATTACCATTTTTTCTTGTTTTTCAAGATAGGCCTGTAGAGCTCTAAACTTCCCTCTCAGTACTGCTTTCATTGTGTCCCATAGCAATTGCATTGTTGTGTCTTTATTGTCATTAGTCTCCAGGACTCTCCTGCTGCTGCTTCCATACCCTTCCTTGTTGCATGGTCCTAGGTACATTTTTGCTTCCATCATGGACCCAATACCCTTTTGCTTAATGCTTTGTAGCTCTTCCCTTTGGATATCCCCATCTCTTATTCTCTTTTCCTTAAATATATTCAATTTTTCTTTATCCACCATTTGAGATGGCTATCTAGCTTGTCCATGTACCACTGAGTTAACCTTTCATTTTTAAAAAAACATTTCAAGTAAATTTATTTTTAGTCATAGGACCAATGAAATTCTGTATGACATTTTACCCTTTATCATTGTTTCAGGGGCTGTAAATTCTAATCTATGCAGGTCAAAACCATGGTTTATAATTTCCAAATATTTTTCATGACACTCATTGAATGAAGAAAACAAATTTAAAGACAATATTAAAGATACAACAGGAAGAACATAAAACTGTTTTAAAAAATAAAGTCTATTAAAAAAATACACCAGGACATGACCTGGCTTTTAATTTGGATTGAAAAAAAACTTAATTCACCTAAATGAAATTAAAAATGTGCTGTTAGTTGCAACTTAATTTGCAGTGGGACTGGGCCCAAGAAAGTGTTAGATTGGACAGGTGAGTGCTAGAACCATCTCTTCTCAGTTACACGCTGATGACAAATAGGGACATTCTAGGCAAGGGTCTTAGCAGAGGGAAGGCAGAAACAAAGAGTAGTTAGTACTGGTGACCCAAAGCACCAGGAATTGCAAGATTTGGTGTCAGACCTGTAATCTGCTGAGTCACGGAGAATTTCAGAGGTCTGCAGTGTGTCCTGTTGAAAACAAAAATGCTGTGCTATGCAGGGGTGCTGTGCCCCTGAGGGTATGATATCAGTTTATTGTAAATAAACAGCCATTATCAGGATTCATTAGGGGAATAATTAATTGTATTGTGAGCTTTTAAAAAATAATAGAAAATAAATGGCCACTTACTAGTTGTTTTGAAATGCTAATCCATTTCCATGGGATAATTTTCAGTGAGTCAAGTTTATTCCTCCAAAAGTTAGTTTTGCAAATAAAGTTTAGTATGCAGATCAATGTTGCTCATTTGTAGATCTTTTCAACACATGCTAGATGGGAAGGAAAGATTCTTAATTGAAGGAATTTCTTTTACCACCTCCTCAGGCTGGGCTCTTGTTGCCACCACAGGACAAGGTTAGCACCAAATGCTGGGGGCACATCAGTCATTTTTAAGAAACAAATTCTATGTTGAAACAGTGGTCAGAATCATCTGTAAACTGTGGGTGGGAAGGTAAACAAAAAGTAAAAATAAAACTATAGAGCGATGAGAGGAAATTCCCTTTGGAAAGGACTTTGATATTTAATATTCGGGAATTATTTTTCTTTCAACTGTTAACTGAACACACACCCTTCCCTGTCTGGTCAGTCTGGGAAAGCGACAACCCAAAGGATGCAGGCAAGGCTTGACACTTGGTACCACTAAAACCTTCCTCCTCCCTGCATGACCTCCAAATTCTTGCCAAATGTTTCCAACTCTCTTTCCTAGGTTCACAATATGCACATATATTTAAAAAAATAAAACCATCCCGGGAGAAAACAAGATGGCAGCATAGATAAACACCTAAACTGCTGCCTCGCACAACAATTTCAAAAACTACAACTAAAAGAAAAATTGGACATCATCCAGAACCACAGGAAAGCTGGATGAGTGGAAATTCTACAACTAGAAGGAAAGAGAAAAGCTCACTGAGACTCAGAGGAGGTGAGGAAGTAAAGGCAGAGATATGGAGGCACATGCAGGTGGAGATGACTGGCAACTGAGTATGTGGCTGGCTTTCTCAACCAGAACGGAGACAAAGCTCCTGACTGAGCTGAACTCCAGTTCTGGATGAGACTGTGAAGACCCAGACTCAAATGGGGAGAAACTAGACTGTCTGGCAGCAGGTGGAACTCGAGGGTGGCTTTCTCTCAGAAGTGCTTGCAGTGATTATTATGGAACAATGAAACCTGGGGGCTTTTTAGAGCAGGGTGGATGGGAAGCCATTGCTGCTTGCTCCACCCTGAGACCCCACTCCATCCAAGCTGAGCACAGAGGCTTTTGCAAATCTTGTCTCATAAGGGTGTCTCTAGCACAGAAGTTCTCCCAGTGTAGACACAGCTGATCTTCACAGCCAATTGGCCTGGAGGTCAATTCTTCCCAGTGATAGCAACAATAATAAAGGCTTAACTACAACAAGACTGTGCACACAGCCCACAAAGGGGTGCACCAAGAGCATCCACCTCAGGTAACGGGGGAGGCTGAGCCACTGGGTCCTATAGGGCACCTACCACACAAAGCCACTCTATCAACTCAGGGAAGTAGCCAAAATGTGGAGACAAATAAACAGATCACAAATGAAAGAAATGGAGGAAAGCAAATGCCTAGATAAAAAGTTCAAAACCACAGTTATAAGGATTTACAAGAATTTTCTAGAAAAGGCCAATAAATTTAGTGAGACCCTTGAGGATATGAAAAATGACCAACTAGAAATTAAGCATGCACTGACTGAAATAAAAAATAATATACAGAGATCCAACAGCAGACTAGACAATCACAAGAACCAAATCAAAGATTTGAAATACAAAGAAGCAAAAAACACCCAACTGGAAAAGCAAAAACAAAAACAAACAAACAAAAAAAGAATCCAAAAATATGAAGATAGTGTAAGGAGCCTCTGGAACAACTTCAAAGATACCAACATCTGAATTATGAGAATGTCAGAAGAGAGAGAGCAAGGTACTGAAAACCTATTCGAAGAAATAATGACAGAAAACTTCTCCCACTTGGTGAAAGAAATAAACTTACAAGTCCAAGAAGTGCAGAGAACCCCAAACAAAAAGAATCCAAAGAGGACCACACCAAGACACATCATAATTAAAATGCCAATAGCAAAAGACAAAGAGAGAATATTAAAAGCAGCAAGAGAAAAACAATTAGTTACTTACAAAGGAGCACCCATATGATTGTCAGCTGACTCCTCAACAGAAACTATGCAGGCCATATGGGAGTGGCAAGAAATATTAAAAGTGATGAATAGCAAGAATCTACAACCAAGATTCCTCTACCCAGCATAGCTATCATTCAGAATTGAAGGGCAGATAAATAGCTTCACAGCTAAAGAAAAAGCTAAAGGAGTTCATCACTGCCAAACCAGTATTATATGAAATGCTGAAAGGTATTCTTTAAGAATAGGGAGAAGAAGAAAAAGGTAAAGATAAAAATTATGAACAACAAATACATATCTGTCAACAAATGAATATAAAAATAAAATGAATAAAAAAGTCTGATGAATAGAATAAACTGGTGAATATAATAGAATCAGGGGCATAGAAAGGGAGTGGACTGACAGTTCTCGGGGGAAAGGGGTGTAGGAGGTGCAAGAAGAGACTGGACAAAAATCATACACCTATGGATGAGGACAATAAGGGGGTAAGGGCAGAGGGTGGGGTGGGAACCAGGTGGAGGGGAGTTATGGGGGACAAAAAGAGGAACAATAGTAATAACCTGAACAATAAAGATTTATTTAAAAAATAAAAAATAAATGAAACCATCCCAAGCATAAAGTCTCATCCCCTCTTTGCCTTTTCCCTGTCACTGGCTCTTTTCTGCCCACCATCCTTGGCTCATCCACCTCCTGCCCTCCCCATGAGGCACACAGAGGCTCAGCCTAGCTTTCTTGCAGCAGGCACATCTGTCACTCCAGAAATGTCACTCTGCTTGGCCTGCCCACCAGAACATCAGGATGCCAGAGGGCAGATCTGTCATACCAAGTGAATCTAGGCAAGGGTGGGAGGGGTGCAGACCTGTCCAGCTAATCTCCAAAGAAAGTTTTCATTCCTGATGGGAGAGCTGCCATGGTAAGTGTGTGCACACACACACAGGGAGCACACCCAGGCCTACTCTCACCTCTTGTGGACTAGCTCCGAGTTCCCATACAAGAATCACAGGTTTTGAAAAAGCCTATTTGCTAGTGCCTCACTACTCTCTAGTAAGAAGATTTGAAATAAACATCCTTGTCCCCACCTGCCTCTGGCTCAGTTAAACCAGTTCCCCACTGAACACAGAAGAGCCCAGTGAAAGACAAATAAACACACAAAAACCTCACCTGGGGCAGTAACATTTGGGGGAGGCAACAAGCCCTGAGAGATCTTTCAAATTTGCGAAGGCACAGGCTCCTGGGAGCTGGACGCCACCAGCCTCGCTGGGGCGGGCACAGCCACCGTCTTCCCAGCTTATTTCTCACAGCGTCTTCAGAGGAAGCCCTCAGCAGCCCGCACCTTGAAGATGTCTCCATGGCAGTTACCGACTCCGCATTTATGTGTTTGAAATAAGAATAACTCAACAGCAATTTGCTTCTTTTCACTCTTGTTTTAAAGCTCATTTCTCTCCACCTTTGAAGTGTGGAGAGCTCTCTTAGTCACCAGCCTTTGTGAATGGCAAAATGTTAATCATAAGAATTTATTTTCTGTGCTAACAAATGTTTTCCTTGGAGAGCTTTTCTTTTTTCTTTAAAAAAATCCTTTAGACAGAACTTTAAAAAAAGATATAAATTAAACCAGATTGTTGAGAAATTTCCCTGGGGAACATGCCTTCATTTATAAGATTCCCCTGATCTCTGAAATGCTCAGAGAGAAAACACTTACCACTAAGACAATAAGTCAAAGAGCATTTGCTAGAGAGATTTTATTCTGGTGTATGAAACGTAAGTAATAATAAGAAGGAGGTAAGACAGGAATCCTGGGGACTCCAGGAGCACTGCACCGTGCCCTGAGATTGCGAGGGGTTTGTGCGGAGCTCCTATCAGCAGGTTTAATATGTGGATCGAGATCAATTTTTTCTTATGGCAAATCTATATGCTATTCTTCGTCTTCATTTGGTGTTATTTGCTGAGTGGCTGTTACTCAGGGGCAAAGGTGGCTCTCCGGCAGGTGAAGCCGCCGAGTAATCTTTTCCTCCTCGCAAGAGGGTGTGAGATATTAAATCACACTTGACGGACCCGAGGTACAGCGACTTCATCCATATTTTATCTGCTATAAATGTAATACACAGCACTTTTTAGGGTGGTGTATTTATTAACTGACTGGGGATGAGTCATACAAAATCCAGTTTGTTCAGAAAAATAAAATGAAGACAGTCTGACAAGTTTATGAAGTTAACACAATAGCTATTTATTACTTTTTAAACGCACAGTTTGAGGAAATGTCTTCAGCAGTGTTTGTTCAATAAATGCATAATGCTTTCTAAATCATCTCGGTGGATTTTGTCTTTGGATTTTAATCAAGTCTTTTCTCTTAATGTGATCTGCTGGCCCTCACCCGCTGTGGCTGGGTTTCAGCGGCTTACCTGGTGCTCTTTGTTCTGCGTGGGTTGCCCTGTGGAACGTGGGAGATCACAGTTAGACCTGCTGTAGCCAGTCTCCTGAACTGTAAGGCAGTTGACAAACTATTTCAGAGTGACAGTTGCCAAGAGCACTGCTTCTCTCAATTCCTTACCTTTTCTTTCTCCTCTCTGTTCTTCAATAAAAACAATTCCCCGTATCTCAGAGCACGTGTGCTCCAAAACTCTATTTTATCTACAGATAAATCACAGGCCTTACTCTTGTCATCACAGGCTGGTCCACGTGCCCTTTCTCTGCCTGGTGTCATGAAATGTCAGCTACTTATTGAGAGGGAGAATGAGGTCTGGTGCATTTATTTGTACAGTCATTAAGTCTGATAAAACTTTCTTTCCCTTTCCTTTCTTGAAAGATAAAATCTTGAGAACCCGGGCTGAGCCCCAATTTATATAAATTCTCGTTGACTGGAGACAACATTCTTGTGGTTATAATGGTTGTCTTCTTATTTTCATGTAGATAATTTTCATCGGTGCACTCTGGCTTTGGGTCAATTTGAACACCAGCTTGCAGCTGATATCGCTAAAGAAATAAGGAAGGCCCTATAATTTACCTTTGGGATTAGGTTCAAGTGTTCCAATCCCATAAAGTGAACTAGAGTAGTGATTCTCAAAGTGTTTAGACCGGTAGCCCCTAGGAACACCTTGGCTTTGAGAACTCTCTGGCCCCGCCCACTGAGTCAGATCTCTGCGGAGGGTGAGCTGCAGTCCAGGCTTTAGCAAGCCCTTCAGGTGTCCCTGAGACCTATTCAAGTTTGAGAATCACTGACTCGTCTTGATGAACTGCAAACCAACGACCCGTTTATAATGCAGGGCCCTGGCTCTGGCCCTCCCTGCTATGTAGCCATTGCTTCCTGGAGGACAGCCGAGTAACCCTCAGAGTGAGCACAGATCTGGCTGCATTAAGAATCACTGTTCTGCAAAGTTCATTCCAGTGGCAGATACGAATTCTGTTTTGGGTGACCCCAGATATTTGGAATCCTCTCTTGGTCTGGCTTGGTGATTCTTTATTGCTTTAGGAAGAGGAAGGGCATGGGAACAAACCTTTTTTGAGAAAAATAAAACGGATATCATTAAACCTCTTTAAAAGTTAAGAGCTACAACTTTATTATTTTTTTAAATCCTCAACTAAGGACATTCTTAGAGAGAGGAAGTGTGAGAAAGAGAGAGAGAAACGTCAATATGAGGTAATCATTGATTGGTTGCCTTCTGTATGTGCTGGACCAGGACTGATCCCGAAACTCATGTATGTTCCCAGACCAGGAATAGAATCTACAAATGTTTGGTGAAGGGGATAATATTCACTCAACTGAGCCACCCTGGCCAGGCTAAGTCCTACAACTTTTAAATAATGTGGTGCTATACTTATTTATGTCCCTTTGGCCTTCATAAAAAAATTTACCCCTATAAATAAGATTAAGATATTTTAAAGAAACATTTCAATTCAATCTAGAATGCACTGTTTTCTTTTTCTGTGGCATGATTTTTAAAGTAAAGAGTATATATAGGGGATGCTTCAAACTTACCTTATTATCATCTTAAAAAATATATTAGCTCTTTTTACCTTCCTGAGTGTATCATTCCAAGATGCATTCAACTCTTTCTTTGATTTTTTTTTCTCTCAGCAGCTCTGGAAGATGCAGATCTCAAGCCTCTGGGGGGAAAGCATCAAACTGAATTGTCAGAGCATGAGCTTTGGGTCCAACACTCTGAGGAATTGATTGCATAACAGTGGGTATGTAAAAAAAAAATAAGGTTATGATAGCACTAGAAATAAAAAAAAAAACACAATGTGAATTCTCCAACTTTTGGGATGCATTTGGGATTCACAATTTATAACTTAAATGGAACCACAATCTGATATCTGACCTGCATTGTTTCTTCCTTTTTATACAAAAAAATACATTTTGGGGAGAAAGAAGACGGCTGCCGATGAGAAGGCAGACTGCAAGATACTGTGTAAGTGAGAAAACAAAGGGAGTGTGTGGTCACAAAGGAAGTGTTTGTTGGTGAGTTGAGGGACAGCTGTACTCCAGGAGACAGTAGGGGACTGCTGGATGGGGCTCCCTGACTGGGCAGCCTCCACTGCTGCTGGGTTCCCTCCCTGAGTGACCAGATCAGTCGCGGAGACCACACCATCTTGAAGGGAAAAGTGGATGTTATCGGAAGCCTGAAAATCTACAACTATGGCACCCGCCGAACAACTGCGAACCCAAGAACATCAGTCCCCAAATGGCACAAGCACGCGGATTCAGAGGAGCTCTACACTCCACCACAGAAAGGTCAGATTTCACCTGGGATAAGGTGAGATCTGTGGTCCCAGCAGGAGAGAAACACGCACACTGCAGGAGCTGGAGGCCTAGGGGATGTCTGCGCCTAGAAAAATCCATGGCTGTTGGGGCTGGAGTGATCTGTGAATGTGGAAGGGGGTCTGCAGAGCTGCTAACAGAAGGGAACTCTAAAAAGCAATCCATTTTGATCTGATGCAGGACAGCCTAAAAATTTTAAAAGTGTGCCAGCTGCTTAGACCCAAGGGGAAAAAGACTGCACAGACTTGAGCGCAGCCCAGGAGCTCACACACTTACTCTGGCTCTTTTTTTTCCCTTTTCTTCTTTAAATCCTTGCTTCTGATTACTAAGCCCAATACATAGGATCACCCAATCGGGTTTGCTTAAGAGACTGCAGGGGAAAGTTGTTTTTGTGGAACCTGGGGATCAGAGCAGGGAAAAACCATCAAAGAACCAGCTCCAGGGCAACCCACTCCATCAAACTGGTATTAAGTGCCACAGGAAAAACAAATCTCAACACTAGCTAGAGAGGACTTATAGACCTGGAGGTCAATCTGGAAACACTGCCACCCAGGGATTGACTCACAAATTGACTCTTGTGTAAAAACAGATAAAGGAAAATATGAAATAGAGACATAGTGCCAGCTTAAAAATCAGGTCTGGCTTATAACACTAAGGAGCAGTGGAACGCAGGGAACTTTAAAACTGTCCTGACTAGGAAGCAGGCTTTCCAAACAGAACAGTAGAGGAAGTGAATGTTATGGACCACCCGAGAGTGACAACCACCAAGGAGCCAGATCAAAATTTTAAGAAGCCTTTAATAAGGAACTCGAGCCCGGGCCCACGTCTCCACTGTCACAGCAGTGAGCAACGCCAGCCCCGATCCTCAGTAGCGAGCACTTTTTATCTCCAACGCAGGGAGATTTGGCAATTTGTGATTGGCCGGTTTCACACAAAGAAAGGTAGCACAAGGTCAGTTACAGTACAGGAAGCAGGAAATTTCAAATTTTGTTCCCAGGCTGGTGGGTCCTATTGACCCGGTATCTGGCTGTGCAGTGTTCTGGCAGCAGGATGTCCTCGGGGAAGGGAGGGTTGAGTAAATGTCACAAACAGCTAAAGGGGGGTTCGGTGGTTGTGTCTGGTCTAAGCATGACGAAGCATGGCCTTCTCTTCTATCCTCCTCCCCCTCTGAGTCTGGCTACTACATTCCCTACTGGTCTTATCGGGGAATCAAATCCTTGATTCCCGCTCTCCCCTCTCATCGTCCGAGTTTATGGGTTGGTCTTTGTGATTTTAAGATGGCAGCCCCCAGGTAAGTTTCACGCGGCCAACATGGTGGCTGCCAAGTCACACAGTCCAAACGGTCTATGCAGTCCTGTCCTGCCTTTACATTGCCCCCCTGTCTTGGAACTTACAGCTCAATCATGAGCCCGGCTGCATTTCTACCTCGCCTTCCGTTTTACTCCTGAATGGTCAACATAAAAATAATATTCTCCCCTAGGGTTGCACATAGCCCTCCTTGCTGCATAAATGCAGAGGCAGGCCATGACTACTGCTAGGAAAAAGGGTGGACTCCTGGCAGTGTGGGTGACAGCAAACAGTCAACAAAGTTACCGACATCAGGTGGGTCAAATGCGCCGTAAGTTGAGCTTGAGCGGGTGATGGCTCCATTGTGTAATGAAGTCCTTCCTGACTGCAGAGGGATCAGCTGGGCAGACGTGAGTGTAGCGGACCCAGGTTGCGACGCTGTCTACCTTGAGACCAGTGGGTGTAGTCAGCACCAAGATGTAGGGGCCCTTCCACCACGGCTCAAGGGTCTCTCGGCGGTGCCTCTTGACAAAAACCCAATTGTCCCCCAGTCTGCATTGATGAAGTGAGGGGTTGGGCCAGCCTCATCACAGAGGCATGGCCAAATGTCCTTGTGCATCCTCTGGAGCCTTCTGAAGAGACAAATTCAGTAATATGATTTAAAAACCATGATGTAGGGAGAGTTCCTTACCCGGTAAAGGGCATACGGAAGGAGAGCCACCCAGTCCCCATCAGTCTCCATGGTTAATTTGGTAAGGTGTTTTTTTTTTTTTTTTTTTTAGAGTTTTATTTATTCTCTCTACCTGTCCTGAACTTTGGGGCCTATAAGCACAATACAATTTGTAATCTGTTCCTATAGCCTTGGCTACTGCCTGTGTTACCTGTGAAATAAAAGCTGGCCCGTGGTCTGACCCTATCATAGCAGGAAATCCATACCTCGGTAGGATGTCTTCTAGCAGCTTCTTGGCCACCACCTGAACTTTTCATTCTTGGTTGGCATGCTTCTACCCATCCAGAAAAGGTGTCCCTATCCTGCTGTACATTTCCTACCTTAGCTAAATTAATTTAATCTGAAAACTTGACTGCTATTTTACTGTCAAATTTAATACTCTAACAACAATCTTAGTTTACCCTGTAATTATTAATGGCAAGGATTGTTTTACATTCTTGAGTAGGCCCTGAGCATTCCTGGTGCTAGCTGCTGTTAGCCAAATTTCTGTTTGATGCTTTGGTTCTGATCTGGGCTGGTCCAGTCTTTGTCTGTTACCTGGGTCCCAATCTGAGCTGGGTGTGGGAAGTGAAGTAGCCATGGGGCAGGAGACCTCCCTCAGAAGGGGCGAGTGTTCAAGCCCTTGCAATGCTGGGGGGGTGAGGTTCTATGCCCCACCTCTGTTGGCCCCCAAGTTCTCTCCTGATGGCCCCTCTGCGACTGTGCCTGTCTTAGGTTGTCCCTCCCATGAGGAATCTTACCCATCTCTGGCTAACCAGCCATCCTCATGGGCCAAGCAGGGTGATGTGAGGTTCAGTTCTGTCTCCTTGGTAGCCTATGCCCTCATGGCCTCCACGTCCAGTGCCTGCTTTGGCGGGTCCCCGGCACTTGATCACATATCTTGGGGAATTCAGGTTTCCTCTCCAGGGAGGGTCCACCTCACACCATTGGGCCACAGACAGATCCATGGTACCAGCCATCACGAGGCTTCAACCTCAGCATGTACAGAAAACTCAGGCACCAGCTATGGGCAATTGGGTTGTGAAAAGAGGATCCCTCCTTGGCAAAAGGGCCAACACAGAATGCTCGTTGCCTATCCAAGGAGGCCTTTCACACAGTGGAAGGGAGTAAATCTTTTCATGTCCCTTTTAAATTGCTGCCAATCATTCAAAGATTTAGTTTATATTCTTTGCTTTAAGCCATGGCAATTCAATTTCTTTTTCCCCCCCTTTTTATTTTATTTTTTTATTGTTCAGTTTATTAATTACATTGTTTCCCCTTTTTTATCCCCCTATATCTTCCCTCCACCCTGTACCTATCCCACCCTCCGCCCTCACCTCCCCCTCCCCAATGTCCTCTCCCATTGTTGCAAGATTTTTGTCCAATCTCTTGCTGTACTTCCAACAACACTTTTCTCCCCAAGAATTGTCAGTCCATTCCTCTCTATGTCCGTGTTTCTGTTATAGTCACCAGTTTATCTTGTTCATCAGCCTATCAGTTCACTTGATTTTTATGTTCATTTGTTGATAGATGTGTATTTGTTGTTCATAATTTATATTTTTACCTTTTCCTTCTTCCTCTAGTTAAAGAATATCTTTCAGCATTTCATATAATACTGGTTTGGTGGTGATGAACTCCTTTAGCTTTTTCTTATCTGCGAAGCACTTTATCTGATCCTCAATTCTGAATGATAGCTTTGCTGGATAGAGTAATCTTGGTTGTAGATTCTTGCTCTTCATTATTTTGAATATTTCTTGCCACTCACGTCTGGCCTGCATCATTTCTGTTGAGAAATCCGCTGACAATCGTATGGGTGCTCCCCTGTAGGTAACCAACTGTTTTTCTCTTGCTGCTTTTAATATTCTCTCTTTATCTTTTGCTCTTGGCATTTTAATTATGATATGTCTTGGTGTGGTCCTCTTTAGATTCCTATATTTTGGGGTTCTGTGTACTTCTTGGGCTTTTAAGTCAGTTTCTTTCACCAGGTGGGGAAAGTTTTCAGTCACTATTTCTTCAAGTAGGTTTTCATTAACTTGCTCTCTCTCTTTTTCTGGCACCCCAATAATTCGGATGTTGGCTTGCTTGAGGTTGTCCCAGAGGCCCCTTACGCTATCTTTAATTATCTGAATTCTTTTTGTTTCTTGCTTTTCTGGCTGAGTGGATTTTGCTTCTTTGTATTTCAAATCTTTGACTTGGTTCTTGTGGCCCTCTGGACTGCTTTTAGGACTTTGTGTAATATTTGTTATTTCAGTCGGTGTATGCATGATTTCTAGTTGGTCCTTTTTTTTATCTGTGAGGGTCTGGTTCGTATCCTCAGAGGTCTTGTTCATTTCCCTGAGGGTCTCATTCATTTCCTTGTAAGTATCATTCATCTCCTTGTAATTCTCATTCATTTGCTGGTTGGTCTTGTTTATTTCCTGGTAATTCTCATTAAGTTGATCGGCCTTTTGTAGGAGCCTCTTGAAAAGCCTTATAACCGTGGTTTTGAACTCTATGTCTTGTCGTCTTTTCTCCTCCATTTCTTTCACCCCTGATTTCTTTCCATGTCTCTGCATGGTGGCTGCTTTATGTGGTGGATAGCCTCAAAGGGACAGTGGCTCAGTCTCCCCAGTTACCTGAGGTGGGTACTCTTACTGCAATCCTTTATGGGTTGTATTCAGTGTTTTTGAATTTAAACCCAGCTTTTTGTTGTTAGCCCTAGGAGGGTTTGACCTCCAGGCCAATTGGCTGTGAAGGGAGACTGTGTTCAGGTTGGATGGGCGGAGTCTCTGGGCTGCGCGGCAGCGGCAGCGGCGATGGCAGCGGCAGTGGTGGTGGCAGCTGGGTCCTATGCGGCGCTTGCGCGCGTGGGTCTCTGTTGGATGGGGATGGCTGCAGACACCTCCAAGAGAAAGCCGCTAGTCTCTTCCCCTTGCCAGACCACTCCGCCTTTCCCCAAATGTGCCTGCACACCAAAAGTCCAGCCCAGGGCTGTAAAATAGATGGTTTCCGGAACCAGGAGACAAGTTTCCAGGGGGCAAGGCGCGGGTTTGCGCGACCCTTGGGACTAGGAGCCTCTGCCGCACCCCGCTTAAATCCGGCCGGTCCCTGCTCCAGCCCCAGCCAGCGCTCGCGCCACCAGGGTGGCTCCTAACCTGTTTCCGTCTGAAAGGCTGCGCTCCCGCTGGTCCTGAGTCTGTGTCCCACCTTTGCTCCTATTAGTGGAGTTTACATTCAGCCAGCTTTCTGGCGATTCTGGGTGCTTGTCTGTTCTGCTGTTATGTTGTAGTTCTTAAATCGTTGCGCGGGGCAGAACAATAGGTGTTTGCTTATGCCGCCATCTTGGTGTTCTCCATGGCAATTCAATTTCAAACTGGCTGTCAAATTTCTTTTTGTATAGACAAGGTCTAATTACATGTTTCTGCACCTCTCCTAGGAGCAAGTAGCAATAGTAGACGTATTTTAAATTTTGCCTACCCTCCTTTGGTGTCCATGCAAGCCAGAAGCCTTTCTTTAATTTTGCACACAAAGGAGTAGTGGTCTGGATTTGTGTCAATACAAAAGGGAAGCTGGGTGGCGACACCTGTGTAATTACACTTTCTTGCTCCACCCCTGTTGCTCCTGGATGAACCAAGGTGTTTGGTATAAGGTGATCAACCCACATAAGGGTTCTTACCCATGAAGGGTCAGGAATATAAGTCCAAAATACTTCCCTATTTGCCCCAGGTAATATCACCTAATATTACTATACAGCTGATTACGGCTAGCCTGGCAAGAAAGACATTCTTGGGCATTCTTGGGGTTCTGGTTTTCTCACAAATTTACTCAGCCTTCTGTACTAGCCTTCTTTACCATGCTCCAAGGACTGTTTGCAATAGGGCTTATTTGTCCTAATAAAGGTAATTTGGGCCATAGTCATGCTACTTGGGCTGAGGAAACTGCCTGCTCAATTCTTAGCAACTCATCCCTAGCTTCACCTGTTAATGTTCGGGGAAAGGAAAGATCACAGTCACCTCTAAGTGAATTAAATAAAGTTATCATTTCTCCACCAGATCTTCAGATAAGGTCTCAGCCAGTTAATGTCCCACAATAATTTCTGAAAGTCATTTAAAGTTTTTAAGACAATCTTATCTCCAGCTTCTGAGGCCTAATGCATTGGTTTGCAATTATGGTTCCCAGATATTGGAAAGGCGTTCCTTCCTGTACCTTTTCCGGAGCAATTCTTAAGCCCCATTTAGGGAGCTCCTCTTCTAATTGGGAACATGTGGTCAAAGATTTCTCTTCCCATGGGCTTCCTTTGGCTAGGATGGGCTCCTGAATTCCCTCATCATTGTTTCCCGAGCCTTGACCAGTCTGATATCCCATTTGGGTCATTACCTGCTGTCCTTTGCTGGTAATAATACACCCCTGTAAACCCTCTAAGACATCCCCAGTCCCATGAAGTTGACTGAAATTTCAGAGATGATGGAAGGCTGAAACCATCCCATCAGTCCTTCCTCATCTTGCCGCCTTAACAAGGTGGCACTACCATTGGGTGTCATGAGGAACTCTCACCCCCCTAACTGAGCCTATAGCGTCTGCTGTGGACTAACTTGGAGGCCAGAATTCTTTGCTGATAACACTAACATCCGCTCCAGAGTTCACCAGACCCCTAAATTGTTTTCCCTCTGTTTTTAAATCAATCATAGCATGGGTTTTGCTAATTTCATGTATCCAATAGATGTCCGAGCTTCCAAATCCTTGCATTCCTCTTTTCCTCATTCTAGCCTCACCTTGCTGAACATAAGGAATAAGTAGTATCTGAGTAAACCTTTGTCCTGGAGTAATTTACATAACAAGATTACATTCTAGTTTAGCTTTAATTTCTCCTTTATAATCTGAATCAATGCCTCCAGGCAAAACAGTTAGTCCACTTAAGGGTGTCTCCACTCCTCCTTAAGATTAATCCTAACGTTCCCTGTGGCACAGGTCCACAAAACTTGCTTTAGGAAATGTCCTGATCCCACATTCTGACAAGCTCGAATCATCTCTGTAATGGAACTATCTTTTCTCAGGCATTTCCCACATTCAGCACTGGCATTTTTATTTAGCTGAAAACCTTGACTATAATTTAACAAGCTAATTCATAAAGTAACTTAAGTAGGTATCTTTAATTTAAAAAAGAAATTTATTCAGTACAGTTTAGGTATCTTACTTATTGGTTCTTACTTAAGATTCTGCTGTTCAAAATGTGGCTATATTTAAGAAATATAGACCAACACAAGTCCAATTATCTGAGAAAACATAACATATTTTTAAAAAAAGTTATACTTTAGACACTTAATTACCACATTTATATAATTTCTCCGAGCTTAATTTGTATTTTGAACTTTTAAAGCTAAAAAGTCAAACATTTAGCTATCCTTATATTAATAATACTTTGTTTCTAAGAAAAATACAAGACATTATCAATTAATAGCTTCAATTTTGTCCTCTAGGTTTTTCTCATGAGGAAGCAATACTCAGATTATTAAACAAGTTTTTATCATTTGGTTAACAGCCCAGGCTGCCTCTTGACTTTTCAAAAAGTCCTTTTTCTTTTCTTTTTTTTTCTCTGCCGGGGGGCATTCAGTAGCCAGCCTGGACTACGCTTCTTCCTCTATTAACAAAGGGAGTAGCCAGTTACCTGGGCTACTAGATCGTAACAATTAATACATTATTCATCCATATTTCAACAATTTCTGAGTTTTAAATCCAACTCCAATTTTTTTAAGGCATTTACTTTGGATAAATTCTTTTAAAAAAAATGGTGAAGATGAGACCCAGATACCCTCTGGGGAGTGGCGTCCCTATTGGATCGCCACGTGGCTCCCTTCCCCCACACCATCTAGATCCTGGGCCGGGTCCTGGCCTCCCCGCTGAGGGTCCCAGCGCTCATGCTCCCCAAACCCTGGTGGCAGCGCCAAGGAGCCACATGGGCGGCGGTGGCAGGGTTGGGCATGCGGCAGATAGGACTTGGAGCAGGGCCCACGCCTAGCAACTTGTCTGGCCCCGGCTCCCTTTCCCCTGCCGGCCGCCAGCACCACCCACACCTCCAAGCCTTTATCCAGAAATTAAATTTCCTAGATTTCCTTTAGCCAAATTTGTCAGCTTCCTAGCAGCCATCTAAAGACTCCCCATTACAGCCTAGCAGTAGACCCAGAACCTCCCCTTACCTTCTGCTGTGTTGAAATCCCATTCAGGTCAAGCTAGAGGGAAAAAAGTTTAAGATTCCCAGAATTAGCCTCCTGGGATTGGTCCCAATTCTCTGTCCCAGCCCTGGTGTAAAGTGGACTGAAAGGGTTATTTGGGGACAGAGGTCTGGAGAAATCTCCAGTTGAGCTGATGAGAGGGTCTTGGTCAGGGGGTGGTCCTGATCAGGGAGGGAGGCGCATAGGGAGGCAGCCGCCTGGCTGGGGGGAGATGTCTTCCTCCGGTGCCTCCAAGATGGGCGGACCCTGAGGCTGGGGCGACCGTCCCGAGCGCCCTTGGGCCAACAGGATTGTCTGTCTCTTTCCCAATTTTCCCTTCGAGGGCAGGCAACCTTTTAACCACCGATGCTTGTCAGTGACAATGTCAATCCAGACATCAATTTAAGGAATTTGGTCCGGGTGGCCTGGATTGCCTTGAACAACACGGACCTCACAAGCAACATTTAGGTCTAACGTCCCGGTGGAGGGCCACCCAACCCTGAATGTGGGCCACTCCAATTCACAAAATTTCTGCAAAGCAAAATCATCAACCGAAGCTCCATAGTCATCTGCGCGTGCTTCCGAAATTCCTGAAAATTCTTAAGGAAATACTGTAATGGGGTGGAGGGTCCAGATGGACCCTGGCCCATTCTGCCTGTTACAGCAAAGGAATAAAACAGCGACAAAATGAAAACAAAACACAGAACATAAACCAGAGAGAAAATACACAGAACCTGACCTCTGCTGCGAACCCACACCAGGGTCCCATAGTCCTGAAGACAATACATAGAACCTGATTGCTGCTGCAAACCCCACAAAGGAGTTCCGCAGTCCAGAAAGAACCTGCTGCAACCCTACAAAGGAGTTCCCGCAGTCCAGAAGACCCCTGGCGCTGTTGCGTCAGGTGTCCGGCCCTGGAAGTACACGGCATTCCGCCTTCCTTTTTTTGGACCCTCTGAGGTACGTTCCAAACCAGACAGAAACAGATTTCTTACCTCCTAAGAGGTCCTGACAGCTTCAGCTTCAATAAAAAGATTGCCAATCGGAATTTTTCGGAGTCCCCTCTTTAGTTCCTTTGGAACCTGGGACGGAACTCAGAGGGGTCTTGGAGGGGTGTCCACCCACCGGCCGTAGTGCCGGAGTGTATCTCACTGGGGCCTCCAAATGTTATGGACCACCCGTGAGTGGTGGTCAAGGAGCCAGATCAAAATTTTAAGAAGCCTTTAATAAGGAACTCGAGCCCAGGCCCATGTCTCAACTGTCACATCAGTGAGCAATGCGAGCCCTGAGCCTCAGTAGCAAGCACATTTTATCTCCATCGCAGGGAAATTTGGCAATTTGTGATTAGCCGGTTTCACACAAAGAAAGGCAGCATAAGGTCAGTTACAGTACAGGGAAGCGGGAAATTTCAAATTTTGTTCCCAGGCTGGTGGGTACTGTTGACCTGGTATCTGGCTGTGCAGTGTTCTGGCAGCAGGATGTCCTCAGGCAAGGGAGGGTTGAGTAAATGTCATAAACAGCTAAAGGGGGTTTCGGTGGTTGTGTCTGGTCTAAGCATGACGAACCATGGCCTTCTCTTCTATCCTCCTCCCCCTCTGAGTCTGGCTATCACATTCCCTACTGGTCTTATCGGGGAATTAAATCCTTGATTCCTGCTGTCCCCCCTCATCGTCCGAGTTTATGGGTTGGTCTTTGTGATTTTAAGATGGCAGCCCCCAGGTAAGTTTCATGTGGCCAACATGGTGGCTGCCAAGTCACACAGTCCAAATGGTCTTTGCAGTCCTGTCCTGCCTTTACAGTGAATGACCTTCACTACTGCACATTCTTATTTTGATGTTTTTCATCTTTTACTTAAGAAACTATTTTTTCTCTTTTTTCTCACTTGATTTTACCTTTTTAATTATTACATTTTTATTGTTAATCAGTATTATTACTACTACTATTTGACCTTTTTTTAAAAGAGTCATTTTATTTTTTCTTGATTCTATTTGCATATTTCCTTTAGCATCATTTTACTCTATATCAACTTTACCTTTATGCCAAAACTCTCTTCCTCACTTTCCCCCTTTTGTTGTCCTGTTTCTCTTACCCCAGTGGTCAGCAAACTCATTAGTCAACAGAGCCAAATATCAACAGTACAATGATTGAAATTTCTTTTGAGAGCCAAATCTTTTAAACTTAAGATTCTTCTAATACCACTTCCTCAAAATAGACTCACCTAGGCTGTGATATTTTGTAGAAGAGCCACACTCAAGGGGCCAAAGAGCCACATGTGGCTTATGAGCCGCAGTTTGCCGATCACTGTCTTACTCTATTCCTGCTTTAGATTTTCCCTATTCCTTCTTTTTACCCCCTGTTAAATGTCACCCTACTTATATATCTAATTTCTAATACCCTGCTCAAAGCCCATACACATCTCTCTCTTCTCTTTCTTCATTATCCAATATTTTTTCTTCTCTGTCCTTTTGTTGTTGATTGCTTGATTGTTGATTATATCATTTTTTATGCTTGTTTGTGAGATTGTTTTGCTTTTTTTGTTTGTTTTGTGTTTTTTTGCTTTCTGTTTTTCCTTGCCTTGCTTGATATTAGTTGTTGTTTGTAGTTTGAATTCACCTCCAGGTACTTGTTGCTGGCATTTGTTGGGATTAGTGTCTGTGCTGTTGGAGTTTTCTTCCTGTATATACAATTTTTCCCACTTTTCTTTTTTATTATCTATCTTTTTTTCATTACTTCTTTTCCTCCTCATAATTTTATTTTTGCACTCCTTTCTTCTTCTTTTTTTCCTCTTCTTCTTTGTCTCCTATCCTCTAATTCACCTTTCTCTGGTGGTTACCTTTATTTGGGTTTATAAATATTGTGAATACATTTGTGTTCAGTGCCTTGTACCTTGTTGTATTGTATTTTGTGCCTTAAAATCAACGCCGGAGGGAGAGAATTATGTAACCAGACACCCAGAAAAGAGAGATCATGCAGAGACAAAGAAACAGCTGGCAAATGAAAGAAAAGCAGGCATCACCAGGAAGGAAAGTAAACAAATGGAGGCAAGCAACCTGTCACAGAAAGAATTCAGAGAAATGGTCATAAAGTGGATGAAAAGAATGGAAGACAAATTTGACAATATGTGTAAGAACCAAGAGGAAATGAAGTAGAACCAAGAAGAAATGAAAAATGACATTGCTGCTGTAAAGAACTCAATAGAAAGCATCAAGAGTAGACCAGAAGAAGCAGAGACTGTGTCAGTGAGCTAGAAAACAGGGAATAAAAAATACCCAAATAGAGCAGCTTCTAGAAAAAAAAATTAAAAAGCAGGAGGAGAGCCTAAGGGAACTTTGGGACAACGTGAAACAAAACAACATCTGCATAATAAGACAGCCAGAAGGGGAGAAAACTGAGCAAGGAATAGAAAACCTGTTGGAAGAAATACTGACATTAAACTTCCCTGATAAAGGGAAGAAAAAACTCACACAAATCCAAGAAGCTCATAGTGTCCCAAGCAAAATGAACCCCAAAAGACCAACACCAAGGCACATTATAATTAAATAGGGAAACACCAAAGACAAAGAATCTTAAAAGTGGCCAGAGAGAGACAGAAAGTTACCTACAAAGGATCTCCCATCAGATTAGTGACTGATTTCTCAACAGAAACACATCAGGCCAGAAGGGCATGGAATGAAATATACAAAGTCATGCAAAGTCCAAGAATACTGTACCCAGCAAGGCTATCAATCAAAATTGATGGTGAAATCAGGAGCTTCACAGACAAAAAAGGAGTAAGGGAGTTTATTACCACCAAAGCAGCAAAGCAAGAAATGCTAAAGGGTCTGCTGTTAAAAAAAAAAAAGAAAGAAATAGGAAGTGAAGAAGGAGCACAGAGTTAAAGAATAAAAATGGCAACAAACAAGTACCTATCAATAACTTTAAATGTAAATTGATTAAATGCCCCAATCAAAAGATATAGGGTAATGGATTAGATAATAAAACATGATCCATATATCTTCTGTCTAAAAGAAACCCACCTCAGAAAAAAAGATGCACACAGACTGAGGGTAAAGGGATGGTAAAAGGTTTTTCAGAAGAATGTAAATGGAAAAAAAAAAGCTGGCATAGTAATACTTATATCTGAAAAATTAGACCTCAAAGTGAAAGACATAAAAAGAGATAAGGAAGGCCACTTCATAATACTAAAGGGAGCAATCCAACAAGAATAAACAACTCTGGTAAACATATATGCACCTAGTACAGAAGTGACCAAATGCATAAAAAATAAAAAACTCCTGGGGGATATAAAGGGAGAGATTTACAGGAATACAATCATAGTAGGAGACTTTAATACACCACTAACACCATTGGGAAAATCCTCTAAACAAAAAATCAGCAAAGAAACATCAATCTAAAATGACTCACTAGACCAGATGGAATTAATTGGCATCTTCAGAACATTTCACCCCAAAGCCACAGAATATACATTCTTCTCAAGTGCCTATGGGTCATTTTCAAAGATAGACCATATATTGGGTCACAGGCAAAGTTTCTTCAAATTCAAGAAGATAGAAATTATATCAAGCATCTTCTCAGATCACAGTGGCATAAAACTGGAAATCAACTACAATAAAAACAATAAAAAAATCAAGCACATGAATACTAAATAGCATGCTATTAAACAATGATTGGGTTACCAGAGAGATCAAAGAAAAAAATTATGGCAACAAACGACAATGAAAATGCAACAATTCAAAATCTATGGGACACAGCGAAAGCAGTCTTGAGAGGGAAGTTCATAGATCTACAATCCTACCGCAAAAAAACAAGAAACAGCGACAATAAATTATCTAACCCAACAACTCAAAGATTTAGAAAGATAGCAACAAGAAAAGCCCAGTGTAAGCAGAAGGAAGGAAATAATAAAGATCAGAGCAGAGATCAATAACATAGAGACCAAAAAGACAATACAAAAGATAAAAAACAAACCAAGAGCTGATTCTTTGAAAGGATAAACAAATTGATGAACCTCTAGCCAGGCTCATGAAGAATCAAAGAGAGAGGACCCAAATAAACAAAATCAGAAATGGAAGAGGAGAAATAACAACAGACCCCCCCCCCCAAAATACAAAGGATTGTTTTTTAAAAAATGTTATGAACAACTCTATTCCAACAAACTGAACAACCTGGAGGAAGTGGACATATTCCCAGAAAAATACAACCTCCCAAAAGTCAATCAGGAAGAATCTAAGCACCTCAAAAGGCCAATAACTGTGAAAGAAATTGAAGCAGTCATAAAAAAACTTCCAACAAATAAAAGTCCAGGGCCAGATGGCTTCACAGGGGAATTTTACCAAATATTCAAGGAAGAACTAAAATCTACCCTCCCCAGACAATTCCAAACAAATCAAAAGGAAGGAACACTTCCAAACTCCTTCTATGAAGCCAGCATCACCCTAATACCAAAACCAGATAAAGACAACACAATGAAAGAGAATTATAGGCCAATATTCTTCATGAACCTAGATGCTAAAATCCTCAACAAAATTCTAGCAAATCTGATCCAGCAGTACATCAGAAAGATCATACACCATGACCAAGTAGAATTTATCCTAGAGATGGAAGGATGGTACAAAATCCACAAATCAATAAGCATAATACATCACATAAAAATTGAGATAACAATTGCATAGTCATATCAATTGATGCAGAAAAAGCATTGGGCAAAATCCAATACCCATTTTTGATAAAAACTTTCAGCAAGGTGGGAATAGAAGGATCATACCTCATCATAATAAAAGCCATATATAAAAAACCCACAGCCAACATAATACTCAATAGGTAAAAACCCGAAGTCAAAACTTCTGTGTCAAGATAATTCCTTATGCAGTGACTGGCAAACTCATTAGTCAACAGAGTGGCAAACCATGGCTTGCGAGCCTCAGTTTTCCAGCCACTGCCCTAAGAACTGGAACAAAACAGGGATGCCCACTCTCACCATTCTTGTTTGACATAGTTCTGAAAGTATTAGCCATTGCAATTAGAAAAATAAAAGGCATCCAAGTTGGAAAAGAAGAAGTAAAGCTGTCCTTATTTACAGATGACATGATATTGTACATTAAAAACCCAAAAGAATCCATAAAAACTAATAGACTTAATAAATGAATTCAGCAATATAGAAAGATACAAAATTAATGCCAAGAAATCTATGGCATTTCTATATACCAATAGTGAACTTATAGAAAGAGAGACTAAAAAGCAATCCCATTTACCATTGCACCGAAAAAATTAAGTTAAGTTACTTAGGAATAAACTTAACTAAGGAGGTAAAATACCTGTAAGTGGAAAACTACAGGACACTGAAAAAAGATACTGAGGAAGACATATACAGATGGAAGAACATACCATATTCATGGATTGGTAGAATCAACATCATTAAATTGTCCATACTACCCAAAGCAATCTATAGATTCAATGCACTCCTCATTCAAATACCAATGGCATATTTCACAGACCTAGAAAAAACTCTCCAAAAATTTATCTGGAATAAAAAAATACCCTGAATAGCCACAGCAATCCTGAGAAAGAAGAACAAAGTAGATGGGATCTCAATACCAGATTTCAAGCTGTATTACAAAGCCACTATTCTCCAAACAGCCTGGTACTGGCACAAGAACAGACATATGGACCAATGAAATAGAATAGAGAATCCAGATATTGACCCAAATCACTATGCTTAATTAATATTTGACGAAGGAGACATTAACATACAATTGAGTCAAGACAGTCTCTTCAATAAATGGTGTTGGGAAAATTGGACAGATGCATGCAAAAAAATGAAACTAGACTACCAGTTTACACTATACACAAAAATAAACTCAAAATGGATTAAGGACTTAAACATATGACAGAAAACCATAAAAATACTAAATGCATCCATAGGCAGAGAAATCTCAGACATATGCTGGAGCAGTTTCTTCACTGATACCACTCCTAGGGCAATGGAAACTAAAGAGAAAATAAACAAATTGGACTACATCAAAATACAAAGCTTTTGCACAGCAAAAGAAACCATCAACAAAACAATAAGAAAGCCCATTGTATGGGAGAACATATTTGCAAATGTTATCACTGATAATAATTTAATCTCCAACATCTACAGGGAATTTATACAGCTTAATCATAGGAAGATAAATGATCCAATAAAAGATGGGCAGCGGACTTAAATAGAACCTTTTCAAAAGAAGGAAAGCCAAGAGACATATGAAAACATGCTCAAAGTCATTAATTTTTGAGAGATGCAAATCAAAACAATAATTCAGTACCATCTCACACCCATCAGAATGGCAATCTCAACAAATCAACCAACGACTAGTGCTGGCAAGAATGCGGAGAAAAAGGAACCCTTGTGCACTGCTAGTGGGAATGCCGACTGGTGCAGCCACTATGGAGAACAACAGTATGGAGTTTCCTCAAAAAACTAAAAATGGAAATGCCATTTTATCCAGTAATCCCACTTCTAGAAATATATCCCAAGGAACCAGAAACATGAATCAGAAAAAACATATGCACCCCTATGTTTATAGCAGCACAATTCACTATAGCTAAGATTAGGAAACATCCTAAATGCCCATCAGCAGATGAGTGGATTAGAAAACCATGGAATACTACACTGCTATAAAAAAGAGGAATTATTACCATTTGCAGTAGCATGGATGGATCTGGAGAGCATTATGTTAAGTGAAATAAGCCAGACAGTGAAAGAAAAATACCACATGATCTCACTCATTTATGGAAAAGAAAGAACATTATGACCTGATGAACAGAAAGATAGATACAGAGGCAATAAAGCACTGAACAGACTGTCAAATTACAGTGGGAAGGCTGGGGAGTGTTGGGGAGTGGGGAAAGAGATCAACCAAAGGACTTGTACGCATGCATATAAGCACAACCAATGGACACAAGACACTAGGGGGATGGGATAAGGGCATGCAACAGGGGGTCGGGGAGTCTGGGTGAAGGTCAATGGGAGGAAAAAGGAGCTATATGTACTCCTATATATACTACTTTAAACAATAAAAAATAAAAAAAATAAAAAATACATTTTGAGGAAGGGAGAGGGAGAGAGGGATAGAAATAACAATAACGAGAGAGGCGGAATCATTGATCAGCTGCTTTCTGTATGTCCCCTACTGGGGATCTAGCCTGTAACCCTAGGTGTGTGCCTTGACCTGAAATTGACAGGTGACCTCCTGGTTTATGGATTGACGCTCAACCACCGAGACTCACCGGCTGGGCCTGAATTTTCTTTTAATAAGAAAATGTGTTTTGCTTACGAAGGTCACATCCATTGAAAGGAAACATACTGAAAGGAGAAAAATTAATTTTCAAAGCCTAAGTCTCTGAAATGGGTTAGTGCCATCTACTCCAGGCTAACAGCAAAGATTTTGTTTTAAAAAAATCGTGGCCCTCACCAATTTGGCTCAGTGAATAGAGTATTGGCCTGTGGACTAAATGTCCTGGGTTCAATTCTGGCCAATGGCATATGCCCAGGTTGTGGGCTTGACCCCTAGTGGAGAATGTGCAAGAGGCAGCCTATCAATGATTCTCTCTCATCATTGATGTTTCTCACTCCCCCTTCCTCTCTGAAATCAATAAAAATATATTTTTAAAAATCTAAACATATTTTAGAGTATACATATGACACTTATATAATCCTGAGTATTAGAAGCTAAAAACAGAAGAAAAATATACTTAATAGGCTAACCTATTATATAAAGGAATGTTGTTCTCAAACAGCTGATTATGACCCAATTGTGCTGATGAAATCAATTTTGTTGGCCATGATCTGCAATAAAAATTAAATTGAATGGACAAACTAGACTAGGACTAAAATAGAACACACTAGACAGTAAGAGAATACATATAAGATATAGTGAAGGTAAGTATTATTTTGGGAAAAATTGTTTTATCATAAATACTTGTATAAAACTTGTTTTAATATGAGTCTTGATAAAAATACTGATAATAAATAGAGTGATGAATATTTATAGTAAGTGTCTGTTATTATTAGTGTGATTTGCTTGGCATTCTCTTACCTTCAACAATAATAAAATATGCCCCCAAAATTTAGACTAGAGATTGTTGAAAGAAGAAGGGTATGGATAGGTATGTTAAAATATTAAGCTTAACATAGTCTTTGGATACCTTGATTCATCCATTTATTAATGTATACATTAGTAAAACTTGAGTAAATTAATAAATTTCTCTGTTCCTCAATTTCCTTATCTGTAAAATGTTACTGACAATAGAACCTATGTATTAAGTTACTGTGAGGATTAAAATTGCTAATATATGCAAAGTGCTTAGAGTAGTATAAGTAATAAGGGTTAGTTATCAATATAAGTACAATCTATATTTAATGATTGCCTGTTATATATAACACATTGTACTGGGTTCATGGGGAATTCAATATGATTATCCATTTTAATCTATGAGCCTTCATAGAAGGGGCCTTTACATCAAGCTTCTATATAATACCTTTGGGAATAAGTAAAAATGAAGGGGATGCTATTTATGTTGGTTTATTTAAGTATGCATGTATGTATGTATGTGTTCTGTGAAGCAGAAAGCAAAGGACAAGTCAAGACTTTGGACTCAAGGTTTCAGTAGAGTGGAGGAATGTGAAGAACAAGCTGCCCTTGTCAAGCTGGGTGACCTTCTTTGAGGCTTTTCACCTTGCAGAATGATCCTCATTTGTGCAATGAAGATCTGGGCTATAATTTCCAAGGCCCCTTCTTCTATGGACTAAATTGTGTCCCCCCAAATTCACATGTTGAAGCTCTAACTCCAATGTAACTATATCTGAAGATGGGGGGGGGGGCACCATTGAACCTAGTATTAGGAGGTAATTAAGCTTAAATAAGGAGGTGTGTAGGTAGGGTAGGGGGAGGAGTCCTAATCTTATAGGACTACTGTTCTTATAAAGGTAAAGAAATGTCAAAGAACTTCCTCTCTCTGTCTCTCCCTCGCCCTCTACCAGCCCCCCCCCCCCAACACACACACACAGAAAGGCTGCATGAGGCTTCAGTGAGAAGTCAACCACTGAAATCCAGGAAGAGAGATCTCATCCTCAAAGGAGATCACACCAGTTGGAATGCTGATCTTGGACTTCTGTCCTCCCAAACTGTAAGACAATAAATGCTGTTTAAGGCATCCAGTCCCTGATATCTGATAGCCAGGCCTGAGCTGACTGATGTTTTAAAGGCAGCTGTGCCAGGGTGGAGACCGGCCTGCTGCCTCCCTCTCTCTTCCTCTGGCCAAGTTCCATGACTTGGGATTTTCTCTCTGGGATGGCAGTAAGTCCAGAAACACAGGCAGGATCCCTGCTCCAGGTGAAATTCATCCCAGGCTTGAATAGTTCTTTCATTAGCTTCCCTATATCAACACACTCCCCTCAGTAACTGTACCCTCACCTGCTTTCCCCACAAAGGACCGGCTGAGGGCAATTTCAGTGTGCTATACATATTTATAGTTCTCAGGACAAAACAGTGCCCATATTGGCTTCAGCAATGTCAATTCATGTCCACCTGAAATCTATGAATGTGATCTTATTCGGAAATTGGGTCTTGGCAGATGTAACCAAATTACAATGAGGTCATACTGGATTGAGGTAGGCCCTAAATCCAATTTATAGGAAGAGGGAAATTTAATGATAGACAAGCAGGGGCGAATGCCATGTGAAAATGGAGATGGAGACTGGAGTGATACAGACAAAGCTGAGGAACACCAAGGACTGCTGGCAACCTCCAGAAGTAGGGGAGGGAGGCAAGGAAGGGTTCCTTCCTGGAGCCCGGAGGAAGCATGGCCATGCCCACACCTGGACCTTGAACTGTTGCCAACAGGACCACAAGAGAATAATTTCTGTTGTTTTTAGCCTCCAGTTTGTAATTCTTTGTTACAGCAGTCCTGGAAATGAACACAGTGCCTAAAAATAAAACAAACTGCATGTACAAACCATTTATATTTTGAAACAAAATGTAAAATTTGCTATGAAACAATTGCCTCCCCCATTGCAATGATTCCCAAATAATACCATATAAACAATGACTGAAGTTTAGAAGAGTACCAATGAAGGACAAAAATACATGGGTGTTCCTTTTACCAGGTGTAAATAGATATTGGTCATCTACTAGGTGTTAAGCAATATGCTACGATTTTACATTACATGGACACATTAGGCCTAGAGAAGTCTGGGTACTCTTTTCTACAGTTCTGTCCCTAAAGCTCAAGAATACTTAGGTGCTTCTCAATCTATCCCACTAAACCAACAGTGGCTAAAGGATTAACCCTTGCAAGAGATGAAGGAGGAAGAAATATAGATAAAACCATGAAAAGAAACAAGATAGGAACAGACTTATAGATTTAAAGACTTTGCTTTAGTCACCAGATATCCTCAAGACATTTTCAGCAGTTTTCTGGTACTTTTCTTATCTTCTTCTCTAAGAAACCAGAAGTCCAGAGCTTGTTTACCAGTCACTGAGCCTCTGATGAGGCGCTAGGGATTCTAAGATGCTGAAGACCACCTGTCCTGTCGAGGGAGAATGCCAGGCCCAGTGGATGCGATAGAAATTACAAAGGAAAAAGCAATAGAATGCAAACTGTGAAACACAACACACCCAGACAAGAGACAGTGATCATCCCTGCGGGAGGCTTCTGCACTGGGCATTTCAGGTGAAGACGGAAGGAGTGAGAACAGGCCTCCAGCCAGCCAATGGCTATAACCTATGCCGTGTCCTGATGCCAAGTGTGATGAAGTGCAAGAGGAAGGGAGCAGAATGCAGGAGATGCTGGGGGATGAGACTGGCAAGATGAGTTGGAGGCATTTCATGAGGATTTTATGCATTACACTGAAATGATTGGAATGAAAGGAGAAATCCCAATGTATTGTTTTTTACAAAGCTGATTAATGGCAAGTTGAAGAGTTGGGTGATTGATCATGGAGTCGGACCTCAAAGAAAACTATTTCCTTTGTCTAAAGTCCCCAAGGTTCTGGTCTGACATTATGGGGAAGAAAATTGATGTTAAGGTGAAAGTTGAATTTTTACGAGAGTTTTATATTCTGTTAAAATCACACTAATCAGAAGAGCTGATTTTTGAGAGCGAGTGTGGAATAACTTAGTAAGAAAGCTGCTAACATCGCCTGTATCCTCAATGCTTTATACAGTCTCATTTGGTCCCTGGCTATGCTAGAGGGATGGTAAGTGGGGATGGTAATTCCCATTTGGTCAAAGGAGACATGTAGGGTTCAGAGCAGGTGAGTTATTTGAATGTGTTTTTTTGTTTGTTTGTTTCTTTCTTTTTAATGTTCATCAGCCCATCTCCTCTCCTTTATCAACCATCAGCTTGTTCTTTATATCTATATGTTTCTGTTTCGTTTTGTCTACTCATTTTTTTTTTCAGATTCTGCATATAAGTGAGGTCTTATAGTATTTGTTTTTCTGTGACTTATTCCACTTTGCATAATATTCCCTAATCCATCCATGTTGGCTCAAATGATGAGAGTTAATTTTTTATGGCTAAGTAATATTCCAGAGTGTGTTGTGTGTGTCACAGCTTCTTTACTTACACATCTACTGATGGACATCAAGGCTGCTTCCATTCCTGGACTGTTGAAGATAAAGCTGCAATGAATATAAGTTAGGATATATCTTTTCAAATTAGTGTTTTTGTTTTCTTCGGATACATACCCAGAAATGAAATTTCGGCATTATATGGCAGCTATGTTTTTAATTTTTTGAAGAATCTCTATACTGTTTTCCATAGTGGCTAACTGGTCTGCATTCCCACCAACAGTGTCTGAGGGCTCCTTTTTCTCCACGTGCTCACCAACAATTGTTGTTTATTAATTTATAGATTATAACCATTCTGACAGGTGTGAGGTGATATCTCATTGTGGTTTTAATTTCCATATCCCTGATGTTGAACTTCTTTTCATATGTCTATTGGCCACCTATTGTCCTCATGGGAGAAAGGTCTATTTAAGTCCCCTGCCCATTTCTGAAATGGAATTTTTTATTTTTTTGAGGATAAGTTAGATGAGTTTTATAACTTTTGACCCCTTATCAGATATATTATATGCAAATTCTTCTCCCATTTAGTAGATGTCTTTTTATTTTGTGGGTGGCTTCCTTTGCTGTGCATGTAGGTAGTTGAATGTTTTATGCAGAGGATTGAACTAGGAATCTGAGGGCTCTATGTCCACACCAGCCTTCTTTGTTGTGTATTTCTTGGGTGACCTGCATTATAATCACTCTGTGCTCTGCTTTAGAGTTGGGGATGCCACCATGTACTTATTTAATCAAATTCAATGAGGGAAGGCCTGAGCATCTGCATTCTAGAAGCCATTAAAGGTGATTTTTCAGGTTCACATGTCCCTGAGCTGCCCTTGGGGTGGAATGACATGGAGGGAAGTAGGGATAGAGCTGCCTTTGTGTGCCCTGAAGTTTGGATCCTTGTCCTACATCATGAAAAACCAAAGTGGGAAAGTAATTTTCTTATTTAAGGAGGATCTGATGGGGGAATAGGAAGGTGAGAGGGAACTGAACCAAAGGAAGGAATAAAGGGGGATCTGTGAGAAGAGAAAGGCAAATGGGGCTGGGAAAGGACATGAATGAGCAATTGAAGCAGCAGGAGCCATGCCACAGGGCCTGTCTCAAAGAAGAGAGATCAGACATTCACCCTCAATGGCTTTCCTTTCCCTGGATGAGCCCCCACCATCCCTCCACTCCTTCACTGAGCGACAGATGCAAGGTTATAGAAAAGTTCATGGCCAGGGAGAGTGAGGGGGGCCAGGCAGGGAGGAATGGCACTTTTTTACTTCACAGAAAAAGACAGGAAAAAATAACCCCTTTCCCTGTTCACACAAACTAAACAGCTACAGGACAGTCAACAGCCCCATTTTAACTCCTTTCTATTCAACTCAAATGAGGCAGTCAGATCCTCTTGTCCACACTGAACACCCCCGCAAGTGATTTGACTTTGATATGCATCCCTACTTAATAATGATAGATCCTCCCTTCCCCCAACTGGTGGACTGAGTATGACATAACCTGCACCTGTGGCCTGGACATTCCTGAGCACCTAACCAGGCACCTTATATGGACTATACATTGAACCACCAATCAGCACCTCCCAAATACCCTAAGCCCTTGATTCCTAAGTACCTAAATGCCCAATTAAGTGGCTTTTATGAAACCATCAAATAGTGCTTGCCGAGTACCCTAAACTCCATCTCTTCCCATTCCTCCCCTCAGAAGGCTTGTTCACCTCTGCATGTGTTGTTCTTCTCCCCTTGCAGGACAGCCCAGAAGATCCTTCTCCTCTAATAAAGCCTGTAGTCCTGGTTTTTCAGCCTTCTGTCTGATCTTTAAAATAACACTCGGGCTAGATCACTTTTTACCCAGTGTTCTTGTGCAAATGTCCCAGGTGGGAGGAATTTCCTCCAGCTTTAGGATCTGAAATGGGAGGCTTGGGTTTCTTGGTATGTAGGTCAATGTTCTCCTTTCCTGCTGTCTGTGGCTCTATTTTAACCTGATTTGACCTGAGGAGCAGGGCTATGGAGTGCAGTCCCTCCTTTCAGAATACAGTGGCTCTCCCTCACAGCTCCGGGAGTGGGGAAGAGAAGACTTTAATCCTGAGGTCCCTAGAGAGGTTGGTCTCCCGTGAGACCGGGAATTACACTCCCCCTCAGAAATAAGCTTCAGCAAGAAAGTGCCCCGGAAGTGGAGTCCTTCAGTGTCTGATGAGCTGGTACACTTTAGTGGCAGCCACAGTCAGCCTGCCTGTGCTGAGGTGCCTGCAGATGGCAATGGAGTCAGGTAGGGAGAGTGGGGAGCTGGCACCCAGTGTGGTGGGTGCCAGGGCAACCAGGAGGGGTGCTTCTTTGATCTGAATGTCTGTATCTCCCAAAACTCCTACCTTGAAACCTAATCTCCAAAATGATAGTATTAGAAGGGGGGCCTTTGGGAAGTGATTAGGTCAAGAACAAAATCCTTGTGAATGGGATTGCTGTTCCTTTTAAAGGGGCTCCTAAGTGCTTCTTCCACCTCATCCACATGAGGACACCAGACTAGACAGGGACTAGGAGCCAGAGAGCAGGCTCTTACCAGACCCCAGTCTCCTGCCACCTCCATCTGGGATCCCTAGCCCCCTGACCTTCAGAAGCAGTGTTGTGCGTTAGCCTCCTGGCTCAGGGTTGCTATAGCAGCATGGACACAGCAGACACCCATCCTCCTCACTCTTGACCCAGCTGTTCCTCCCTGAGATCCACTTCCCTTGGTGTAGAAAAAGGAAGTGGCTTTGGCAAGAATGACTTTGCCTGAATGGCCTTTCAGACATTTCTGCATGCATGAGCTTGGGAAGGTGTATGCATATGGGTATGTGTGTCCATGTGTGTGGTAGGCCAGGGAGCCTGGCCAAGTGCCCACTGTATCTGCGCCCCATATGGACTCACTCTCTGTCTCAGGCAGCTTGGCAGCCACGACACACATCACAGACCAACACCACTCCATAGACTGACCCCATACCATAGACCAACACGCACCACAGACCCACACCACAACACAGACCAACACCACACCACAGATGGACACACACCATAGACCAACCCCACACCACAGACCAACATCATTCCACAGACCACACCACTCCACAGACCAACACGACATCAGACAGACACACACCATAGAATGACACACACCACAGACCAACATCACACCATAGACAGACACACACCATAAACCGACACACACCACAGCCCAACACACACCACAGACCACACACACCACAGACCAACACCACTCTACAGACCAACACCACACCACAGACTGACACACACAACAACCGGGGCTTGACCAGCAGAGATTTACTCCTCACAGTTCTGGAGACTGCAGTCTAAGATGGAGGTGCTAAATGGTGGTTCCTGGGGGGCACTCCCTTCTGATCTGCAGGTGGCTGACTCCTGGGTCTGTCCTCATGTGGCCTGTCCGTAGAGCAGGTGCATGATAGAAATTGATCTTGTACTGGGCATCAGGAAGATAAAGATAAATAACTTCACTGTCACATGCCCTACAAGGGGGAGCTCTCAAATGCAAGTTCCAGTGTTTCCCAGGTGCTCCCCTCACTGGAGCCTCTGAATTAAAGTTCTTAATTTTCCCAAGTGTGTGGACAGGTCTTGCTCATCCATGATGATGGGGAATCAAGGTGCCATAACTAGACGTGCTCCCCAGATAATTTAGGGATCTTCCTGCATCATCACTTCATACCTCCATCCTCAGGGAAACTTTGATAAAAGCTGCTGATGTGCAGCCAGATGGACTCATTAGAGCCTTGTGCCTATTTCTCTTGCCCAGCCTTTTGTGTCGCTGTTAATGGGACTAAGTCCCAAAAGGTGGGCAACAACAAGGGGCACACAGAGTTTTAAAGAGTTTGCATCATCTGCCTCAACATGATCAAGATGTCTTGTATCCTTTCAAGGAGGTAATCACAATGGCATGCTAGGGGCTGCCTGTGTATTATCACATAGTCCCGTTAGACTGTATGTCACTGTTGATGCAGGCAACCACTGAGCTCAAAGGGAGAGCACTCAAGTATGATGGCTACCAAGTATATTGTCAAATTCAGAGTCCCTCCAAATCCTTGCATGCAAATTTGAGCAGTGATGGTACTTTGCCTCAGATTTCCACGAATACTCCAACCCAGGGCACTTCCAGACCAGACCTGATCTCCACCATCTGCAATGCATCTGCTTACCTCTGGGCTAGTGAAGCCCTCTCTGACTCACACTAGGTCTGTGGCCATTGTTGGCCATTTTTAAATTGAGCTGGTTCTGCTACACAGCCAGGAAGATGTGGGATAAATGAGCTCAGGCAAGTAAAAGTGAAGGTGTTTAGCATAGCCAGGCCTGCATCTCAGCACACAGCCAGTATGCATTAGCTCCAACCTCTTGTCCTTGAGTTTTTTTTCTTTTGACTTTTAGAACTGAGAAATCTCAAGCTTTTATTGCTTCAAATCGCAATAGATACATAAGCCATTTCATTTCTTTATCTCTTTTTATGAGTTTTATAGAATAAAACAATAAGCTCATTTGAAATGAATTAGTTTTTTGAGGATTCTCACACTTAAAGAGTTCAATCAGCCTGAGGAGTGTCCACTTCTTTGTTTAGGTCTTTTCTGCTGAGGGAGCTAAGTCATCGTTGCTTACTCACTGTTGTGAGCACTGCTGGGATGGGGTAATAAAGCGACGCCTGAACAAAACCAAATTTCCATCTGTAAGACAGATGTGTGGAGGGCAGGACAAGGGAAGATGAGCTGAGAAAATGGCAGCAGATCCCTTGGCAATGGGCTTCTGGACAGGTCCCCACCACCTGCCCTGGTTGGTGGCTGGGAGCACCCAGGGAAGAGCGGGAGTGGTCCCAGAACAGTCACCTGGTTTGTTCTAGGGCCACCAACTGGAGTGTCTCTGGCCTCCACAGGATGAATGAGAAAGTGTTTTCTGCTAATCTCTGCATTTTGAGTCCACTCCACAGAGAGGTGCCTCTTTTCACTTCCCAGATGTTCCCGAGCGCCTGCACATGGAAATAGAATCGCCATTTTTGTTAAACAGAACTTAACTATTTTTGAAATATTCATTTATTTGTGAAGACTATTTTATGTTAATTTAATTATAAGAAAACTGAAAAGTATCATACATAGCTAAGCCCTTTAGGCTGGCTAATCTATTTGGATTATGACAAATATAATTTTTATTATTTCAGTCCATTTGGATGGTAACAATTCTAAACTTTCCATAGACATTACAGAGTCTGAGTTATGGTCTATTTTTATGTAAAACCAGCCTTGAGTAGAGAAAAAAAGGAGTGCTTTCGTCTGTCGCTGTGCTGTGGAATCTGTATTAATGAGAGCAGGTCAGCTGCTCCGGGGGCAGAGAGCGGAGCCAGTGCTCTCCTGGCTGGAAGAGGCAGCCACACAGAGAGATGAAATATTCTGAAAGCTCCCTTGAGTAAAATATGTTGATTTGTTAGAAGTAAAATTAATACTTTTTTCTAGCCAGCCAGACTGGAAACTCAACTACTTTAGAACACTGTGTGTACTTGGATAAAAGCAAAAAACCCCAAAACAAAAAAAGACCTTGAGAGACCAAAATGGTATCAGAAGTCTTAGTACCATGGAAGCTCTTTCCTCTTGTTGAAGATTCCCTGTTTCACCTGATTTCCCTGCCGGACAGCCCACACGGCCCCAGGGGAGCAGATCAGCAAGGCACAGGCCGTGCCAGTTGGCTGACTCCATCCTCGCCTGCCACCTGCTTGCTCCCTGGGTGATGTGAGCTTCTCAGTCCCCTCCCACAGAGTAGGAGTGATGGTTCAGAGATTTGTGTGGGGCTGACGAGGAGCTAATGAAGGTAAATTTCTCTGAGCACCTGGCCTGGTATGTAGAGAGTCAGGGTCAGCAGGCCTCATGCACTGTCACCCTGCTAATGAAGGTGGGTCATTGCTTCTCTTTTTCCAAAATGTCCCTTTAATTTGTAGCTCTGGCCCATATGATGACATTACATATTATTCAACTTCTTTCCAATCTCAATTTTTGCACTATTTTATGCTAAAAATAGTTTTGAAATGTCTACATTTAAAAAAATTAATGCAAAATCTGGGAAAATTTAGGTAGCTTAAGCTATGGTGCTTAAAGGCGCACCCACGGCGTTTCAGGCTCAGAGTGAGGTACTTTCAGTGTTAGGAAAGCAGGTGGTACCTCCTGCAAGCTGGGAGAACTGGCATGGATACAAACCTGAGAGTAAAAACAGCCTCGGGGATTCCACAGGAGTATTCTGAGCCCAACACAAGGCTGCATGTTGTTCTCACCATAGCTCCACTTTGTAGGTGAGAAGACAGAGAAGTCAAAGGCAGTCCCTATGCCACATGACTAGAAGTAGCACTGCCAGGGTTCAAACACAGCTCAGTATGAATCTATTAGCCACTGGCCTGAACTGCCTGTCCTCACCAGCTTGGGCTGCTAGACTGAGTAGCTTTAGCGACAGTCAGTCATTCTCACAGTTATGGGGCTGGCAGGTCCACACTGGAGTGCTTGGAAAGAGAAACCTCCAGGTCATTGCATTATCCAGCCCTGGGCCTGACAGGCCAAGGTGGGAAAGGGGACAGACTTCATGCTGAACTTTCTGGGCCCACTCACCCACAGCTGTGCCTGGGCCGGGGGTCTGGGATGCACTCCCTAGGGGTAGGGGGGACGTGCAGGCAGAGGGGCATTTGCCGCACTCACTGTGACCCTGCGGGATGAAACTCCCTGCAGAGGCTGCCGTGGGGCCAGGATAGGCTCAGGAGCTTGAAGCCCAGCTGCACCCCTTTCTGGCCGTAACCACGGGCAATTAGTCATTTCCCTGAGATCAGAGAGGGGGATAGAAAGGCACAGCAGTCATCTGTTCATGGGCAGAGGGCAGTGGCGACCTCAAAGGCCTGAAGCTGCTGCATGTCCTCGCACTTGGGAAGTGGCTGAGGTGCAGCAGGACAAGAAGCAACAGACAGAGAAATGCAAAACTGTCATTTCCTATGCACTGCACCAGCAGCAGTGGTGGGGAAGGGCCACCACCTGTGCCCCTCCTCCAATCAGTGGCTTCCACGTTGTCTCAGGGCTAGGCCATTGCCTTGTCTGGGCCTCTAGCACATCAGCAAGTACAGAGGCAGCAGAAACTTGGTAAAGGCATGGCCAGAGGCTGCCCTCATGGGGCCGTAGGCGAAGCTTAGGATAACTCTGGAGGGATGTGCCATGTCTCAGCTACACAGCCCCAACCAAGCACAGTTGACCTCAGAAGCTGTGAGGACCTGGTGAGACACTGACCCTCCCTAAATGACCACACAGTTGTGAGGAATCAGAAACTGTTCCTAGCTGCTCAGCTGTTACATGGTCTGTGCACTCCTGTCTGTGCCAGGCTCTCTAACCCTCCTAGGAACTAAGAGGGTGTGTACTATCAGCCCCTTTGCAGGTGGGCTCAGTAGCTCTTTGTCTCAGGTGTCACCTGCTCACTGCTCTCTCCTGCCCCGCTGCCTGATTAGACCCGGGTTTTAGTTCTCCCCCATTTGCCAGTCTTATGGCTTTCTCTCTTATAAAAGCCCCCCTGCAGGCCAAATCTGGTTTCATCTTGATGAATCTTTTTCCTCCTAAGCATATCAAAGTAACATAAAGGTAATTTCCTCAGTAGTCATCCTGATTAAGACAGGGAGAAGCAAGGATGATCCACAAAAGTCAGTAGGATGTTTGAAAAAATCACTACTGAGTATCCAGGAGATATCTGGACAAGATCCTGTGGAGCAGACACTGGGATGGCCTGCCCATGAGGACGGGCACGCTTGGTGCTGTCTTTGCACCAGCCCAGGGCCAACAGATGCCGTGTGCAAGGCCAACTTGTGCATTTTAGGCTTTGAGAGTTCTGTGGTTTCTGCCTTAACTACTCAAGTATTCCTTTGTAGCAAAAGCACTCATGGGCAACACGGGAATGAATGGACAGAAACAAGAGGTGAGCCAGACATGATGCCCAGCCCATGTGTGGAGCCCTGCAGCCAATACGCCCTTGACCTTCAAGAATTTAGCATCTCCTCTCCCCAGAGCAATGGGACTTTGCTATTATTTTATTTCTCTCCTTCCAAAAATTTCTTGTGTTTTTCCTGGCTCTCTCCTCAGCCCTGGAACATATGGAACCCTGCTTTACCTCTGGTGACCCTAAGGCGAAAGAGTGTGTTGACCCAGTATCAACTAAACTGCCGTGTCACTTTGATCAAATCTATTGCCATGTGTGCAGGAGCGTGAAGCAACATCCTCCTCATCACCACCGAATATTCACTCAAAAGAAAAAAAAAGGCAGTTGTTTTAGATATACTCTTTGCTAATTTTTTTTCCTACTAGGTGCGCCCTCAATAATTTTTTTATTCCAACGAAGTACCATTTAGGGAAAACTTTATAGCCTAAAACCACCTCTTTCTGCTGGCTTTGTAGACTTATAGAGGTGAGCAAAGGACTTTCTGTTTCTTCATAAACTTAGGAACTTTCAAGTCATACTTCACAAAATCTAATATGACGGTGCTTCTATAGGAGTGGTGAAATAAACCACTATTGGTATTCTGTGGGATAATGGATAAAAAATGCTGTATCTCAGACAAATTAGATGTAAACAGCAGTGATGTCCAGAACCAGACTGATTTAGATGATTGAGAAGTGGCTTATCTAATGAAGGCAATGGCTCCATTGAAGACTTTGAGTCTTTTTTTTTTCATAAACTGTGAGGCTGGTACAAGTAATATATCTACATTAATAAATTATTTTCTATAAGAGAATTGACATATCAAGAATTGTGATAACGACACTACTTCATAGGTTGTTATAAGAATAATATTAGACCGACTCTTGGGCTCCTGATATCTGGGAGGTGTTCTGCACATATTAACTTTCATTATGTTCCCTGTACTAATGAGAGCAAGTCCTTGGGAGAACAATTCATTGAATTCAGTGTTCAATCCCAGGGACTAGTGTTCAAACCCAGGGACCAGTGTTGAATCCCAGGGACCAGTGTTTTATAGAATACAGTGGGAACCCCATGACTCACTTTGTCAATGTAGCTTGGCTATGGTGTCCAGATATTTGATCAAAAATTATTCTGGATGTTCCTTTGATGGTATTTTTGGATGACATTAATACTTAAATGGGTAGGTTTTGAGTAGAGCTGATTTCCTTCATAGTGTGGATGAGCCTCACTGAGTTAGCAGAAGGCCATAATAGAACACAGTCCAACCTCCCCTGAGCAAGAAGGGATTCTGCCAGTAGGCTTTCTTGGGACTTGGACTGCAACCCTTCCCTGGGTCCCCAGCCTGGTGTCTGTAGACACCATGCAGATTTGGGATTTACCTCCACATTCTCATGAACCAATTCCATAACATACATTACTCTTTATTTTCTTCTTAATATATTTTTATTGATTTCAGAGAGGAAGGGAGAAGGAGAGAGAGATAGAAACATAAGTGATGAGAGAGAATAATTGATTAGTTATTTTCTGCATATCTCCCACTGGGGACTGAGCCCACAACCTGAGCATGTGCCCTTGACCAGAATCGAACCTGGACCCCCCAGTTCGTAGGCTGAAGCTCTATCCACTGAGTCAAACCAGCTATGGCACATAAATTACTCTTTCTATCTCTCTGCGTCCTTATGGTTCCGTTTCTCTGGAGAATCCTTACAAATACTTCTAACCTCTATCAACAGCTCAGGACACAGGGTGTGAGGAAATAATGAAGAGGGTGAGAGAAAAACCAAACTTTGCATAAGAAAATAGCTGCCCTTGTCAAGAATTTTTATAATAGCCTGCATTCTTTTAAAAATCAGTCCTATTTGACTACTTCCAACAGGACCCATGTCTCTCTGCTGAGATCCTCCATTGTTTTACTAGTAAGTGACAACCAGGCTGATGTGTTGAAAAGTCAGTTGTTATTCTCTCTGAGCCTGATTTTCAGAGAGAGAGAGAGAGAGAGAGAGGGGGGGGGGGAGAGATTATTTTAATAAACACGGAAAGGAAGTAGAGAGGTTGAGAAGGGAAATGAAGGAACATTTTATGTTTCATATTTCCAACTTGAAAATGATTGTGGGAAGTATCAGTGTCCTTCAAAGGAAAAGAACACAAACTTGAAAGGGGGCAGGATATGAAAAAGAGAGGTTAGCAGGGGCTGCCGAGTGGAGAAGGAAGTTCACCATGTGCAGTGCCCTGAGGGAAGGTGGATAAACAATGTGCAAAGAGCTGGGCTTCCGGAGGTGAAAGCGGGCCAAGCCCTGAGCCGCTTGAGCAGGGAGGCGGCGGGAGACACCAAGGCCCTCTGATGCTCTGGGGGACGCACACTTCCACAGGTGCCCCAAACATTCAGCAGCCACATGTGCTACAAAAACACTTTATAGTAGAAAGTACAGAAGTCACCAGTTCTGAAGGCAGCTCAGGGAGAAACATGAATAAAGGCATCAAGGCTTCGGACTCCTAGAAAAAGCACAAGGAGTTTTGAAAATCAACTGGGAATACTGGGAGACCAGGAGACTAATATTCACACTGTTAGGCAGGTGCTCTAGTGGAACCTTTACGAATGAGACTAACTTTGAAAAAGACTTTGTGTGAAGAATTTTAGCAATAACCAGACAAGAAATAATATTTAAATTTGAAGTGTTAAGACAATGAGCACAGGCACGAAGAGTTAGAGGCATTTTAAGTTAGCTTGGCTTGGGTTGAAAACTAATCTACCCGAGTTATAAATTACCTCTTAACATGTCCATGTTACCACTGAGAAATAGGCATGTGTTAAATGTAGAAGCACATAACCAAGAAGAGAATGGTGAGATTCATGTGTATTTAACAAATGCTGACATGTTTCAATGAAATTATGCATCCACCTTGGAAAAATGTGTGAGCTAATGGGATAAGTGGATGACAATTTTTCCAAACTCTCAAAGTAATCTAGCCCTACATGCAGTGTGTGCTGGGACTTCACAATATTGGTTTCACTGCAACAGCAAGAACAACTGGGAGCAGGCATGAATATCAAGAGGGTAAAACCTGTCACAGGGGTGAGTTAACATTGAAGGAAAAAAATCCAGCTTTCCCTGTGCTTACTGATATTTAAACTTTTTAAATCTCAAAGTTGCACTGACATTTTATTTTTGAAGCAACAGAGGTGAATTAAGCCTCACACTCTGGGTAAAATATGACTTCTCCTGGGCTAGGCCCCTGTTCCCTCCTCCTCCCGAAGAAAAGAAAAGAAAAGAGAAAAGAAAAGAAAAGAAGAGAAAAAGAAGAAAAGAATAAAAAGAGCGATAGAGAAAGTCTCCCTACAGGCCATCCTCTGTGCGGGCCTTTGAATGAGAGAGCTGTGAGCGGAAGCCATTTCTGCAGGTGAGCAGCAGCAGCACAAACTGCCTGGATGCCCTCTCTGTGTCCTTATGGTCTCCTTCCAGGGAGGTCAGTAACACGAGTTTGCTTCAGGACTGGTGAGCAGGGCAGCTTCCTGCCCGGTGGAGGCATTGCTAGGCTGTCACCCTGGCATATACTGTGCAGAGATTTTAATTAAAGCATCTGAATGCTGGCAGGTCAGTATTGTTCCAAGGGATGTCTGATTAATTGCTTACTTCTTTGTCGCAGCCACAAATGGGATGTTGTGAGGGTACTTGATAGAATCCAAACAATCCCCCCTGGAGTGGACGAGTAAATGGATGGGGAGCAGTCCATTCCTTCCACTTGGAGAAAAGCCAAAATTGCACTGGTCATTCAGTGATTCCACTTAAAGGTGCTGGAGGTTTAGATATGCTGTCTAGTGCTGCCTGGTGGGCCAGGGCAGCTGTTTGTGTGCGATGCTCCAGTCCCAAGACACGGGAGGACTCTGCAGGTAAGGAGCTCTGTTCTCTGGCAACCGAATTAATAAATGTGCAAATTAAAAAGGATGTCAGAGCACTAAAGAAACAT
Source organism: Antrozous pallidus (assembly GCA_027563665.1). Lineage (NCBI taxonomy): Eukaryota > Metazoa > Chordata > Mammalia > Chiroptera > Vespertilionidae > Antrozous > Antrozous pallidus. Next base: position 5,034,927 of record CM050523.1, on the reverse strand, counting down.
CTGCTAAGCAAGTAAAAAAGTAATGATGATGATGATGATGAATAGATAGATAGTAAAGGGATTTCTGCTTCAGGCAAATATCTATCCAGCTGCAGGAGCAGTCAGAGCTCCCCATAAGGCTCCCTCCACTGGTGAGATGGTCAGAACATTATCTTTGAGCCTCCCAGGGACAGGCATTTAGACCAGTGACACTTGGGAAATATATCGCCAGCCACTGGCAATTATCCCTATTCACCCAAATTTAGTGTTTCTCATATTTAGTATTCTCGACAGATAACTCTTTAAAAATGTTTTTCTTAAATTGATTTTAGGGAGAGAGGAAGGAAGGGAGAAACATAAATTTGTAGTTGCACCAACCATGCATTCATTGGTTGATTCTTGTATGTGCCCTGACCAGGAACCAAACCCACAACCTTGATGCATCAGTAGTACCCTGCCAGGGGCCAGAATACTGTTGCGGGAAGTCTTCTATGACTTGAATGATGTTTCGCAGCATCTGAGGCCTCTGCCCACTGAGATGCCTATGTCCACTCTCCTCCTTCCCAGTCATGCAAAACAAAAAGGTGTCCAGACATTGTCAAGTATCTCACAGGGGCAAACTAACCCTTGTTGAGGACCACTGGTCCTCGTTCCATTTGCAGAAACATGGTACTGTGTCTTCCATTGGAGCATGCACTGATGGACACATGTTTACTGTAGCACAATAATAGAGATTGCTGGGTAAGGACTTCCTTGTAATATTTCTGCATAGTGAAAAGCTGGGTAAAATACATAATAATGGGGCAGATGCTCAGTGCAGGAGCTGCCCCCAGCCCGCAGGCCCTAGGCCAGCCAAGACAGGTGCCAGGGGTGCTCCTGATCACCAGCCAGGCCTAGGGACCCTACCCAGGAACAGATTTTGTGCACTAGGCCTTTAGTGTTACATATAATAGTTGGAACTGACAAACCTTCAGGAAATTAAAAATATTCATATTACATATGATAGTTGCAATTGATTGGCCCTTTTGAAATTCTAAACATTCACCTTGTAGGAATGCAGGTTCCTAAGCACTGTGTGCACACAGTTTGCATTGACAGGGCTTTCTGTTGGCCCCCTTCTGCAGGAAATTGGGAACAGGAGTGATGTCTTTCTTGGCAATGCGAGGAACAGTGTTAGTGTTCATGAGGCCATTCATCAATGGCTTTTCTTACAATTTAAAATAAAAAAAATCTTGTTGCTAAACACTTATAACATCTGAAGAACTTCTCCGTGAAGTTCCTATTTAGAAACGATATAGTAATTACTAACTGTCATTATGTCCCCAATCTTTATAACCAGCTGTCTATGCTTTTTGTTGTTCATGAAGCAGGTGAAGTCAATACTAATTTTTGGAATGTACATGAGTCATTTCGGGAAAATTTGGTGCTGATTATTCACCGCGAGTGTTTGCTTTATCTGTGTATCCAGCTTTTGCACGTGGATTTCTCTATGAACATTGCTTGTAATGGCACAACTTTTAATTTATATATGATGATATGACTCACTTTATGAAATTAGAAGAGAGCTAAGTGGAGTGCAGCGATAGAGAAATGTTTCATTTATAACATTTTGATTGCCGGACGAAAGTCTTGGCCATTGTGCCTGTGCCTGTCAAAAAGGGCTAAGTCTGTGACTTTCAGAAATATACATATAGTTTTCCAACCATTTCCATTTTATTGTATATTCACCACACAGTGTGATCTGACATGCGAGAAACCATGAGGAACAGATAAGAGAAGCCCTCCAAGAGGAAGGCACCATGCTATACACAAGGGTCCACGCACAATATCATAATTTTCAATAACAGTCGCATATTAAAAGTTTCAGATAAGACCTTAAAACTAACCAGAACCTGTCCTAAAGCAAATACTTCCTTGTGCACATACAGTCCAGGCTTCTTCAATGTAAACTCATTGGAAAAACACATTTCTCACATGATAAAAGATGATATTTAGCATATCTACTATAATATTCTCACTTACAAACCAAATGTGATTCCATTTGGTAACATTTTTTTTTCTTCTGTGTGGCTTTGGGATGTACCCTCAACACTTTCTCACCTAACTGAGCCACCTCAAAGTTTATTTTATAATATGATAGAAAGAACAGCAGACAAAGAGTCATATCAAAGTCCACAATATGTACTGTACAGTCTTTCCCCTCACTTCAGACCAATTCAGCAGTCCACAGAAATTTGCACAGGATTTGATAAGCAGCCAAACTTTAGGGTACCTGTCGAAAAGCAATCTTGCAGCCTTTTAAATTCATCCAGCCTTGGACTACAGAGTAGTGAAGGATGCCAATGTATTTATTAGTAACATTCTGAGTACCCTTTGTATAGTAGGCGGATACTAAAATTATACTCAATATTTTTCAATGTACTGTGGGTAGATATGTTGAATATTTACCCATGCATATAAATGTACATTCAGTTACAAAGTCATAAAAATTTAGGAGAAATTACAATTCAAAGCAACCACAGAGAAAATCAGAGTCACCACTTAAAAGCACCTTGGAAGATCACCTAGAAAAATTTCCTTCCCTTTTTAAAGGGAAAAGTCACCTCGTTCTGGAGAGCTCTCTATAGAGGAAGACACATTGGCCTCTCACCTCGGACTGTGACACTGGATGATTTGCTACAGCTATGACCCAGGATTTTCCTGACACCCATCCTCTTGTTAAAAGGCAGAGAAATACCAGGTCTTGCAAGTGACTGTTGAACGTTATTTATTGCAAAATAACTATACAGCCAAAAAGCACTTTCACTGATTGGCTATGGGCTGTTACTGGCCAACCAGAGAGCCAGGCTGTGCAAGGAGCTGCAAAACAGTTTGACAGATGTGGGTTGTGACCATATACCCTTCCTGGTGCCAACTGGATAGGGAGTTTTGGTCTATTGTAATGAAATGATGACGCAAGGTTGTAAGAAAGGTATGCTATTCAACAGAGGGAACCTGGGTCAGATAAATGCTTTAGGAAAGCTGAGCTACATACCAGTTATGACATTTAATATAATTGACTTAATGTTCTCGGGAGAAAAAAATACACACAGCATTATATAAAGAGGAAGCACAGAGTTCACAGCTAAGCAACTAAAGGGGCAGAGAGAGTGCGAGGTTAGCAGATGGGCCTTATTTCAGGTATGGGTTGGAAGACTGGAATGAATGGACCTGCAGGAAGATCATGTCTATGCTACAGCATATGACAACTAACCCTTTAGTGGCGCTCTGTTCACGCTTTCGATATGGGTGGCCAGTTGAATGTGCTGGAGAGAGACTTAGGCTGCCCCTGAATGTGAAAATTCCTGAGTTCTAATTAGACTTGGAGCAAGTTTCTTTATACTCGGCTCCTACCTCAGGGCACTGGATGATGTGAGACCAGAGGTCACTTCCTGCCCCAAATTCCTTCCTTCCTTGTACCAAGTGTGTGAGACTAGACTGAATACACAATCGTTAAAAACATGCATATGCATGCTTTCTCTATACAAATCTAGCTGTGGGATGGGGTCTACAACAACATCCTCTGAGTGGAAGTCAGGGCTATCTCAGTGAACATGATCTAATTGTTAAAAATGTATAGGCAGTGTATATTATAACCACCATCCCCCTACACTGTGTTTGGGTAATGTTGATTTATTAGTACAGTAAAATCCTACTAATTAGCACTAATGACAGAGGGATCCATTGTGCATTATAAAATTGCACAAATTAGCGAGTACATGAATAAACAACAAAAATCAGGAGTCTTGCACTGCAAAGTGTCCTTACCACTTATTTTGACAGGAAGGTATTTAATGTTCATTATTTATGAGAATTCTTCATCATACATTTGCTAATGTTAGACTTTGTTAAAAGGGGCATTTGTAAGAACTAATGGGATAATGCTTCTAAGGCAGGTGGATAAAAGGAGTAACACAAGTGCAAAACATTAGGATGATGGTACCTAAATGAAGTGGCGGAAACAGAGTTTAAATGAGAAGTGCGGGAGGCAGCTGGGTGTTTTGGGAAGATGGTTAGAACTGTGAACATGTGCTTGAGAATTAAAAACACTTCAATATTAAATGACTGTGAAAAATTGATCTCAGCCTGTCTGTCACATGATATTCAGGTGACTCAATGTGTTATGTTAGCTACTGTGTATAATCTGTTTTTTTAGGTAACATCGTCTAGCAATCATAAATGTATCTAATATATAATAGACACAAGGTTCACAAATTTAATGTTGTAGAAACTTTACATAAATGTTTTTTTTCTTTCTTATGCATTTTTTTGAAAAATAGGAAGGTAAGATAAAGAAAGGAAGGAAAAGGAAGAAAGAGATAGAAACATCAATGATGAAAGAGAATCAGACAGTAGAGGAAGGAACCAAGATGGCGGCATAGGTAAATACCTATCTTGCTGCCCCACACAACAGCTCCAAAACTACAACTTAACGACAGAACAAACATCATCCAGAATCACTGGAAAGCTGGCTGAGTGAAAATTCCACAAATAAAAGCAAAGATGGGACACTGTGACTCAGAGGAGTGGCAGAGGGCAGCCTTGAAGATACTCTCGGAGTCAGAGGTTTGGAGCCCTGCGCACACGCCAGTGGAGAGGGCAGGCGGCTGCAAACCCAGCTTGTTTTCTCCAACGGGGAGGGCAAAGGCATCCCACTGCACTGGTTCCCCAGTTTCAGGCGAGGTCCGGGGAACCCACGCTCATACAGGGTGAAACTGGACAGTGGGAAAGCACGCTAAAGCCCAGGTGTGGCAGAGGTCTGCTGAGCTTGTGGAGAGGGCGAGCTTGTGGAGAGTGCATATAAACTTGGGAACAGAAGTGCATGAGAGCGCAGACAGGACTCATGACTTGCTCCCTCGTTCGGGAAACCACCAGACTACATTGTGTTACAACCCTGGGCAAGACTTTGGGGGTGCAGACTCATTTGGGGAGAGGCTGAGTTGTCTGGCAGAGGGTGGAGATCAGCAGCGCCTTTCTCTCGGAGGTGCATGCACAGAGACCCAGGTGCCACATAGGGCAGAGCTGACACTGCCTGCTCAGCCCAGAGACTCCGCCCATCCAACCTGAACACAGCTGACCCTCACAGTTAATTGGCCTGGAGGTCAAACCCTCCTAGTGCTAACAACAATAAGCTGGGCTTAACTTCAACAATACTCTACAGCTGCAGCAAGAGTATCCACCTCAGGTAACTGAGGAGGCTGAGCCACTGTCCCTTAGAGGACATCTACCACACAAAGCTAATCGCCCAACTCAGGAAAGCAGCCACCATGCAGAGAAATGGAAAGAAATCAGATGTGAAAGAAATGGAGGAAAAAAGACGAGTAGACATAGAATTCAAAACCACAGTTATAAGGTTTTTTGAGAGGCTCCTAGAAAAGGCCGGGACCTACAAGGAAATGAACAAGACCTGTGAGGAAATGAACAAGACCTACAAGGATATGAAAAAGGACCAACTAGAAATTAAGCATACACTGACTGAAATAAAAAATATTATACAAAGACCTAAAAGTAGTCCAGAGGACCGCAAGAACCAAGTCAAAGATTTGAAACACAAAGAAGCAAAATCCACTCAGCTGGAAAAGCAAGAAGCCAAAATAATCAAAACAATTGAAGATAGTATACGGGGTCTCTGGGACAACCTCAAGCATACCAACATCTGAATTATAGGGGTGCCAGAAAAAGAGAGAGAGCAAGACAATGAAATCCTATTTGAACAAATAGTGACTGAAAATTTCCCTTACCTGGTGAATGAAATTGACTTAAAAGCCCAAGAAGTGCACAGAACCCCAAAATATAGGGATCTAAAGAGGACCTCACCAAGACACATCATAATTAAAATGCCAAGAGCAAAAGATAAAGAGAGAATATTAAAAGCAGCAAGAGAAAAACAGTTAGTTACCTATAAGGGAGCACCCATACAATTGTCAGCAGATTTCTCAACAGAAACGATGCAGGCCAGATGGGAGTAGCAAGAAATATTCAAAGTGATGAATAGCAAGTATCTACAACCAAGATTACTCTATCCAGCAAAGCTATCATTCAGTATTGAAAGTCAGATAAAGTGCTTCACAGATAAGAAAACCTAAAGGAATTCATCACCGCCAAACCAATATTATATGAATTGCTGAAAGATATTCTATAAGAATAGGAAAAAGAAAAAGGTAAAAATAAAAATTATGAACAACAAATACACATCTATTAACAAATGAATCTAAAAATCAAGTGAATTAATAAGCTGATGAACAGGATAAACTGGTGAATATAACAGACTCATGGGCATAGAGAGGGAATGGACTGATAATTCTTGGGGACAAAGGGGGTGTGGGAGGTGCAGCATGAGACTGGACAAAAGTCATGCACCTATGAGAGAGGACAGTGTGGGAGAGGTGAGGGTGGAAGGTAGGATGGGTACTGGGTGGAGAGGAGCTATAGGGGGAAAAAAGGGGAACAATGTAATTAATAAACTGAACAATAAAGATTAAAAAATATATACCACAGTAAAAAAAAAAAGAAAGAGAATCATTGATCTGCTGCCTCTTGCATGTCCCCCCCGCTGGGGATGGAGTCCCAAACCTTGGTACATGCCCCAACTGGGAATTGAACTGTGATCTGTTGGTTCATAGGTTGACTCTCAACCACCAAGACACATTGGCCAGGTAAGGTAAATGTTTTTACTATGAGGAGCTTTTTTATTTTTTGGATTTGGAGAGTGAATATTAGGTTATGGAAAATAACTGGAAGATGGGGGACAATGTCCAGATTCGGGCAATGAGTGGATTTCGTCTTGGAAATGAGTGATTATCTAACCCTAAGGTTAGATGCTTTAATGATCATGAATTCGGCACTAAGGCAATGTTTCAGAATAAATACCAAAGCCAAAGAATAGTTATTCTGCTAATTAAATAGATGCAATTAGGAGTAAAATTTCAGGCTAAATCAGCCTTGAAATAAGGCTTTAAAAGTATACAGGTTATAAAACTTTGCATCCCTCTCGGTTAATACCAATAGATAAGAATTTGACTGTTACATCAGACCATCATGATCTCTCTGTTGGTCTCCCAGCTCCTCCACTGACATCTTTTAGGTTGTAGTAATTTATGTGCCAATTGATGATGAAAGCACTATTTTTTAAAGTATTTCCAAGCTAAACGTATCCAAGTACATGTCATGGATTCTATGAGCTTTGAGATGAAACAGATGTCCTCTACCTCCACTTATTGTTAACCCATGAGCTAGCATTTGTCAATTCATCTGAGAGAGGAGAGAATGGTAAGAAGAGATCCCGGAAATAATCACAGTTGGACATTACTGAAGAGATAAGAATCAAGGTTGAGAGGCAGGACCCAGGAGAAATGAGAATCCTATAGTTGTTCTCTATTTTGTCTATTGTTCTTTGAGCCTTTACAATATTTACACTTTCTACAAATTATAGTGGGGAAGTTAGCATATGCAAACAGACTCAAGAAAGTTTATTCTTAAATTTCCCAGTTGTGCTTGAGAGTAGAGGTTAGATACCTGTCAGATTTATCTAAGTCCTGGTAAAAATGCTAAATCAATGCATGGTTTTGTCTCACATTTGAAGCATAATTCCCCCAAATCAGGTGTTGGGCTTTCTGAATTTCAAGGCTTCCTTTTGCTTGGTGTGTGTACCTCTCCAGTCCAGGAAAAAAGAGCGTGGCTTCACTCATGGGCTACTTTGACACTTAAATGAATTTTCTTTTGATGATGTGTATAACCTTATTCTAATTCAGTTTTAATTAAGGCATTGTTTTGCCATTTTTTTGCTTCTTTGATCTGTGAAAAAAACCCTTCTAAACATGTCAAGATAGAAAATGAAGTTAACAATACAGAATATTACCCTTATAGACATAACCTGGAAACTACAGTTGAACTTATTTTATTACTAAACAAACAAACAAGCAAACACAAAACCAACCATCTTACAAATAAACCAAAGAATGTTCCAAAAATACCATCTTACATACTGTATATGTTTAAAGTATGTTTTCATGCATCATAGTGTTTAATTAGTAAAAGCCTATTACTTAAGCATTAATGGATTCTAAATTTTAATTGCTCACCAGGAGAAAATGCAAATATTCGATGTCTTTGATTATTTTTCAGCCACTTTTTCCATAATGTTTAAAGAAGTCTCTGTTTGTATTATGTGTAGTGATTTATAGGAAAATGTGAGTCTGAGCTCCCCAATCCATCAATATCTAACTCAACAAAGCAACCTTGATGAGTTCCACTGCATGCACTATACCTGTTTAATGTGTTTCCCCCTAGAAATTAGAAAATTAGCCAGAATAAATGGGATTGAAACCAAAGGGTATTGGTCAGATTCAAAGGTATGTGAATATTAGGTAGCGCTTAAAGGGGAAGAATTAATCTCTCATTCTTGATGCATGTGTTTCTCAGTCAAGTGTGTTTCCTAGTAGGTGGATGACTCTCAGTGAATCACTTAAAAGCAAGCAATTGCCAAAGAGAAACATTGCCTTTAAAACCATTGACATCTTTAAACACAGCATGAAATTTTACTCATAAACACTAATGCCATATGGCCAGTAAAAGAAATGCCATATTTCTACCCCTCAGGCGTTTTTGAAGGATTACCTCAGGGCTAATGTTTCTGTTTTACTGGCATGTATTGCTACCTGTAACTTCAACTGGAGCCACAGTTTTTCATAACCCAAAAAAGTTTAGGTTGCCAAACATCATCTTAAGTGGAAAACTTAAAACAACAGAATTTACATATGTAGTATAAACATATACAGATACACACACACACACACACACACACACACAGACCTACACACACACACACACACACACACACACACACACACACACACCGAGAAAACATCAGATAAGAGATCTATTCACATGAGCAAGAGCAAGTGTTAGAGAATGGAATGCTGGGAATTATACCTCTCTATATGAATTTAACTCCCCACTCAGAACCTTCTCCTTAGCATTTCACACTCAGCTCCAAAGTTTGAGAAACTATGCATTCCTGAGCACTGTTTGAGCTTTCAAAATAGTTGGGTCCTTTCATTTCAGGTTCACTTCAGAGTGCTAACACCAATAAACAAATTATGATGTGGAATTGTTGGCATTCTGAAAGCTATTAGTGTGAAATTGAGCATTCATTGTATTGGTGAGCTGGAAGTGTTCTGTAAAAATGGGTTCCACTCAATTCCAACTTGAATTTTTTGGAGTAGAGTAATGTATTAAGGAATTTTTTTGGAATAGGGTAATATATTAAGGAATCATTTAATATAAAGGCTGTGTTTTTGCAGACAGAGAGGGCATGAATCCCCAATCAAATTAGTTTTTTTAGGTAATGCAATTTCATTGATAAACAAGATGATGGCCTGGATGTGAAGGCAAGAATTGAGACTGATCACTTGTCTCATTATTTCTCTTCACCTGTGGACAAAACCATAGGCACATCTTCTCAGGTAGCTTACTTGTTATACTTTTCCTGTGGATTACTGTTGAGAGTAGGTGGGCTCCCATGCCAATGGGAAAGGGTGGCAATTTACAACTCTTTTAGTTTAAGATTTTCCTTGGAATATTTCCAGAAAAAAAGAAGTAGGTAAAAGAAAGGTCACATCCTGAGCTTCTTTTTTGGCTACTTAAGAAACAAACAAACAAACAACAATGAAAACACAGAGAGAAGGAGACACTTTATTTTATAGAAACTCTATTTTAAAGTTTGATTTCCTTCCAATAGCTGGAATAGACCTTCCACTGCAATGGAAAAAACTTTACTCATGATCAAATAAGACTCCTTCATATTTAAATTTATATTTATGAAAGCCATGTTTATTCAGATGCTCATTCAACTCACACATAAATACACCAAAATAGAAAAGAAGGAAAGTTATTGTTCCATGTAAGATTTTTGTTTGTTAAAAATAACATATATGCAGAAACAATATCTGTAATTTATGAATGTGACTAGATTTACCTAAAGACTATGTTCTCAGAGATTCAAGATGGTGATGTAGGTAAATACCAGTACTTGCATCTTCCCACAATCACATCACATTACAACTAAAATACAAAACAATTCAGAACTGCCTGAAATCTGGTTGAATCTGAAAGTTCTACAAACTAAAGAGTTAAATAAGAAAGCACACTGAAACTGGAAGGAGGGGCAGAGGCTCAGAATGAACTCTTCCAGTAGCAACATGTGGGGTGATTTTTATTGGGAGAGATCTCCTGTGTGAGCAGGCCTCCCATCAGGAGCAAGGGTTCCCAGCCACACACCAGGCCCCTGGCCCAGGGTTCCAGTGCTGGGAAGAAAAATCCCTGTAAGTTTGGGCTGTAAAAACCAGAAGGGATTGTGGCTGAATGAGATGGAGGCTGCTGGAGTCCTAGGCAGTTCCCCTTAAAGGGCTCTCACATGGACTTACCCAGATTTACTCCCTCTGAGCTCTAGCTCTGGGGAAGCAGCTTGAAAAGATCCATGAACATAAAGGAGGAAGTAAATTGTCAGGCATCAGGGCAACAACTTATGGACAGCTTTCTCTAAGACAAAAAGTGTTGGGACTCCACTCAGCAGACTGATAAGCAGGAACCATGTCTGAATCTCCATAAATCTGGCCCACACTGTTTGCCCCACCCTAGTGATTACTTGAGATCGCGCCCAATTCAGTTTTCAGCCCTACCCAAGCTATTTGCAGTATCTTTTTCAGATAAATGCCTGTTCTGGCTTAGGCTTCAGACTTTCTTAAAATCTCTAAAAAAAAAAAAAAAAAAAAAGAAGCAGCAGCTGGACTCAGTGTGTCCCATATTTATCAATAGATAGCCCAACGCCTGGCACTAGCAGTAGCCAACCTTGCTTCACAGCTTGGCCTTTCTGGGCACCTCCTAGCTGAGCACAAGTATCAGCCATCTGTAGTTTGCTCTGTAGCTTGTGCCAGGTGGCCTCAGGCAGGGCGCATCCAGTGACTGACTTTGTACCTTTCAGGAGCCCTCAGAGCCAGTATATCTGGTGGACAGCTTCTAACCAAACCAGATTATAACTCAACCACATCTATGAGTGTCACACTCAAGGGGGGACTCAGGGAGCACCGAAGCTCCACCAAAGCAAGTTCTGCTCCACAGGGGTATGCCCTGCGCAGCATGTCTTTTGCTATAGTCACAGCTGGTCTTCACAGCCAGTTGGCCTGGGACTCAAATCCTCCGAGTGATGCCATAGCAATAAAGGCTCAACTACACAGGACAGAACATACAGCTAACGCAGGGGCACATAGTGCCCAGCTCAGGTGACTGGGGAGGCTGAGCCATGGGGCCCTACAGCACACATACTATACAAGGCTATTCTACCAATTCCAGGAGACATAGCAGCTCCCTCTAATACACAGAAACAAACACAGGGAAGTGGCCAAAATGTGGAGTCAAAGAAACATGTCACAAATGAAAGAAAAGAAGAAATCTCCAAAAAGGGTGAGATCAAGAAATTGAAAACATATTTAAGAAATAATGACAGAAAAGTCCCCTACCTGGTGAAAGAAATAGACATATAAGTCCAGGAAGCACAGATAGTCCCAAACAAAAAGAAACAAAGAAGGTCCACACCAAGACCAGCATAATCAAAATGCTAAAAGTTAAAGACAAAGAGACAATCTCAACAGCTACAAAGAAAAGCACTCCCTTCAAGGGAGCATCCATAGATTGTCAGCTGATTTCTCAACAGAAACTTTCCAGGCCAGATGAGAGTGGCAAGAAATATTCAAAATGTTGAAAAGCAAGGACTTACAACCAAGATTACTTTACCCAGAAAAGCTATTATTTAGAATTGAAGGTCAGATAAAAAGCTTCACAGACAAAAACTGCTAAGGGAGTTCATCACCATCAAACCAGTATTACAAGAAATGTTAAAGTATCTTCTTTAAGAAGAAGGAAAATAAAAAGATAAAAAATATGAACAGTAAAATGGCATAAATACACATCAATTAATTTAACCTAATATTCAAAATAAGTGAATAAAGAATCTAATAAACAAAATGAACTGTTGAATAAAATAGAACCAGAGGAATTGAAACAGACTGACAAATCACAGAAGGATGGAGGGAGAGGGCAGTAGAGATGAACTAAATTATATTCATACATGCATTACCCATGGACACAGACAATATGATGGTGAAGGCCTGGGGCAAGACAGAATCCAGATAGAGGAGAGAAAGGGGTAAAAAAAGAGGGGCATCTGTAATACTCTCAAGAATACGTTCTCAAATCTATACGAATTGGACCACAATTTAAAAGCACTCCAAGTTTTTAAAGTGACCGTATTCTTCGTGCTTTTTCAGATGGAAAGCTCACTGTTGAGTTGATATTCACTATTTTATCTTTTTTCTATACCTGAATTTTCACACATCATCATTTTACTTTTACTTACTTATTTATTTATTTATTTATTTATTTATTTATTTTTACCACAGACGTCAGCTTTTATTATTGACTATTACAAAAGTGCCAGTTTAGTCACAAAGACCAAAGCCCATGTCATCATCAGACTCCTCAGATTCTTTTTTCTTTGCTTCCACTTTCTTCTCCTCAGCTGGGGCAGCAGCGGCGGAGGGGGCAGAACCTCCTGCTGGTGCAGCACTAGCTGCAGGGGCAGGTCCACCAGCCCTTACATTGCAGATGAGACTCCCAGTGTTGACATTGGCCTGAGCCTTTGCAAACAAGCCTGCCCGGAAAGGTTCAACATTTACACCAGCTGCTTTAATGAGGACACTGATCTTATCCTCTGTCACCATCATTTAATGGTCGTGCAGGATAAGGGCTAAGTAGATGCAGGCGAGCTCCGAGACTGAGGCCATGGTGAGGGCAAGTGCTGGGAGCGGTGCTAGTCTCCAGATGAAGTGAGGGCCTCACCCCAACGCAGGCCTTAGCTTCCTCTGAAGAACCCAGCACCTTACTGGCAGCTGGGGGAAGGGCCACACATCATTGTTTTAAAGCAGAGTCCACCTGTCTTGAACCCTCTCAACTTCTCAAAAGTCCAAGCTTCAGAGTAGTCACTCCATAAGCCTGGGAAAACATCAGGCCCATTTCTTCACCTTCAGAGGAATCCTGGTTGGTAGCTTTCAGCTTCCTTCTATACACCTCCAGGGACTTGCCTACACTGACACTCAAAGATGTTCATTCACTTACCTCCATGTGCAGAGTATTTAAATTTTATTGGTGCTTTGCTTTTCTTGTGTTGGTTAGTCCTGATTCTCTGATTAAGTCAAACTTTACTTAAAGACAAGAATTTTATTTGCATCAGACTCCAAAGAGATTGCAGCAGAGTCCGTAGTTAGTATTATCATTCCCCCCCAAAACAGCTTTGTGTTTGAATCCAATAGATTATGGTGATGAGAAGAGATGATTTGACGAGGCCTGGTTACCTCATGTATTTCATTTTATATTTTGAAAAAAAATTTTTTTTTCTGGTTCTAAAAGTGTAGTTTTTTTTTTTTTTTTTTTTTGTGTGTGTTATTTGAATTGCTCAGACTTACAGGCAAAATCTATTCCAGCAGAAGAGTAATGTCAGAGGGCTCACCCAGATTACCCAGGTTTACCTTCCCTGCCCTTCATTTTACAGGACAGGTGTCACCGCTTTACACACCACGGCGGGCCATCAGACCACGACTGTGCGCACGCCACAGGACGGGTTGCTCGAGACAGGGCTTCAAGTCTGTGAAATGCTCTGTTCTCTTCAGAAAGTTCTTCCTTAAAGAACTATTCTTTTCCCATAAATATTTTTGTCCTGTGAAAACCTATTTCAGAGAAAATTTTCCTTTGGATTTTTTCTGACAAAAATCTCTTTTCCTGATGGCACCTGATTAGGGTGAAAGGTCCTGGGATTGGGCCTCCCTATAGATATTGCATCTCCTTGCTGCTGGGAAAGTGAGGAAAAGGCAGGTTTTCTGGAATTTTCCAGATACATTTCTGAGTGATGGTCATATTGCACAGCAAGTAATGACTGTGGCCTATGCTGGGCCTGTCTCTAGCAGGGGACATGGGCCTCTGCTATGCACCTGGGATTTGCTGGTGTCCTGGTCCCAGCTGAGCCTATGACCTGTGTAAAGCAGCAGGTCCAGCTGAAACCGGTTTGGCTCTGTGGATAGAGTGTCAGCCTGCAGACTGAAAGGTCCAGATTTGATTCAGGTCAAGGGCATGTATCTTGGTTGCAGCCATATCCCCAGTAGGGGGTGTGCAAGAGGCAGCTGATCGATGTTTCTCTCTCATTGATGTTTCTAACTTTCTATCCCTCTCCTTCCTTCTCTGTAAAAAAATCAATGAAATATATTTAAAAAATAATAAAGCAGCAGGTCCCAGGATCTCCCGAGGCAGGCCTACCACTCGGAAAGGCCCATGGCTTTGGGGACCTTTGCTTTCTGTGTCTTCCACTGTGCAGTGACCTGAGTGCCGGGGGACAGAGGGCAGGTCAAGACTCAGAGCCCACTTTAGAGAATACAATTATACATTTTTTAACCTAAGTACACTCTTGATCTCTTCCGCTTGAGTAAACAGATATTGAAACAGGCAGTCCCATATGGGCATCCAAAGGTTGTCAAAATTCATGCTTTCTTGCCTTTTTTTTTTTTTTTTTTGCCACTCCCAAGAATTTCACCCTTCCCTTTCCGGATTATGGGCAAGATGCATGAAGAGAATAGTAGGCTGCTCCAAGTACAGCCTCAGGTCTGAGAGTGTGGCCTCTACTCCCTCATTTTATGGGGATAGAGAAAGGAGCAGAGCAGAGGTAGAGCTTTCCCAGCATCAGCAGCTCTGCATGGCAGGCTGGTGCTGGATCCCGCTGTGACCCACTCCCTGCCCCAAGAGGACACATTCAGGTTGCTCTGGCACATGTCACCATGTCTGATACTGGCCCTGGAACTGCTGATGTAGAACGTATCTCTGCAGTGCCATTAGCAGGGCACCACCAGGCGATGCAGGGTCACAACTTGGGGGTGCCACGGAAGTTCTTACCTTCAAGGAATGTGAATCATCAGAGAGCATGAGGCCCACACAGTGGGGCGGAGTGGGTATTTGGTAAGTGCCCATGCTGTGGACATACAGAAGCAACGGGCCATGTCTTCCCCTCTCCTCCTGTGGCCCATTTATCTTCAAAGTCATTTCTTTTCCTTAACGCCATCCCCTCCATGTCTATTGAAAAGAGGTGCATTTCCCTTCAGTGTTCTTTCCTGCCTCTTCCCTGTTAAGTTGGTATTTAAGCCCCAAATGGTAACCACCTCCTTGAGTCTTACCTTTGCGGATTACAGCATATGAATATGAATAAACATTTGTCTTTTCTCCTGCTACTCTGTTTTCTTTGGTGGGCTTAATTAGTAGGCCCCAAATTACTGAATTTAAGACGGTAGAGGTTTAGTGTCATCACTCAAGGAGAGAGAGGAGGGTTGAGGCCAGAATTGTCCAGAACACTCACAGACAGTTGTCCACAGGAGGACATAGGAACAAACTTAAGAGACTGAGATGGAATGGTGGGAGGAGGGGCCACAGGAGGGTTGCAGGATGGAGGTTTCAGGATAAAGGGTGAGGGCAGTGAGGATTCTTCTGAGTGTGGAGAGACTAACACTTCCCTGTGTGTTTGCTTTTCACATGTCAAATGTCCTGCATTTAATCCCAGAACAAGCAGGTGGGGAGCGAGCCACACCCTCATGCAGGCTCAGAGAGGTCCAGAGTCTGCTCAGTGGCCCAGTGCCCAGCAGCAAGAGAGAGAGCCACAGGTCTGGGTGCTTGGCTTTTACACTCACCATTCTGCTTTCTGCCAACTGGGAGAACATTCTGGAAACTGCTTATTTCATTTCTGAGTGATTTTATTCTAAACAGTGATCAATAAAGTGCAGCTGTGGTACAAATCTGCCCACTGCCTATTCCAACAAGAACGTCTTGTTGGCCATGACCATGCCACTCATTCTGGGTGGTGTAGGGTGGTGTCCACCCTACATCTGCACAGCTGAGAGGCTGTGAGGGAGGTACCATAGCCTAAGGAGTTACTGGCTCTTTACAGAAAAACATGCTCACACCTTCCTGCCTTCAACGGATGGGTCACATAAAAATAACACAGCTTAGGAATTCCAATTCAGACTGAATTGTAAAATTCAGACTATTGTAAAATGTTCATCTTATAATGAAAACTAGAGGCCTGGTGCATGAAATCCATGCACTGGGGGATAGGGAGGTCCCTCAGCCAGCCTGCACCCTTTCACAAGCTGGGACCCCTTAGGGGATGTCCACCTGCTGGCTTGTGGCTGGATGGCCTTCTGCTGCTGCACGGCCTGCTGCTTGAGCTTCAGCAGATACTGCACGTGTACAGGTTGGGCCACCATGGTTTGTCCTATGAACACCATTGAATGGGTGAGTCAAGCGCAGAGGCTTGCTCACCCTGAGTTCCCTGAACTTCCCTGAGTCACTGAGTTGCTCAGACTGACTGCCTTCTACAGAGAACGGCACCACGATTGGGCCTAAGTCTACAGTCTGACATCCCTCTTGCAGTATGGGACCCTCAGGAGATGTCTGACTGCCAGCTTAGACCCTCGGGGATTATGCCTAGGCCAGCAGTTGCACATCCCTCTGGCAGTCCCGGATTGGCAGTTAGACATCTCCCGAGGAATATAACAGTGCGCCAAGTGGCAGGTGGTGAGGGAGGAGCCTGAATACAGGGCTCATGTTCATCCCAGCCTGGTGCACCTGCTGCTGCCACTCGGTAGTACTACCATGGAGGCTCCTGCTGTGGCAGCTGTGCTCACCAGCCATAAGCCTGGCTTCTGGCTGAGTGGTGCTTCCCCTGTGGGAGCACACTGATCCCCAAGGGGCAGCTCCTGCATTGAATGTCTGCCCCCTGGTGGTGAGTGTGCACCATAGTGACTGGTCATTTTACTATAACAGTCACTTAGGCTTTTATGTATATAGACTAGAGGCCCGGTGCATGAAAATTTGTGCACTCAGGAGCGGGGGGTTTCAGGGAGGGGTCCTCTCAGCCCAGCCTGCATGCTTTCATGATCTGAGACCCGTTGGGTAGGGTCCAGTCCCATCACAGCATGGTTCTGGTTCCATGGGCCTGTGGGTCAGGAGGAGGGGACCAAGAGCCCAGTGCAATCACAGCATGGCTCTGGTTCCCTGGAGTCTGTGGGCAGGGGAGGGACCAAGATTCCCGGATCATAGCATGCTCTGGTTTCCCAGAGCCTGAGGGTGAGGGAGGGATCCAGAGGCCAGTCTGATGGCAGCATGGCTTCATTCCCACAGCTCCCTCCTGCCACTGCATCATGGATGGCTAGGACCCAGGACTGACTCCCACTGTGGGTGGCTGGGACCCAGGAGTGATTTCTGCCTTGCTGCCAGGACCCTAGCCTGGTGTTCAGTTGTCTGGATGTTTAGGTCAGGATGGACCCTGGTTCTTTATATATTAGGATAGGCCTATGGCAAAAATCAGATATGAAGCCAATGTAATTTCCATCTGCTAGAGAATAAGCCCAACTTCTAAACTGTGCCCAGTTGGGTTGCCATTGTTTGAGAGACTTGGAAAAAATGGAAGTTGACAAATGACAATATGATGACCCAGGTGAAGCAGCACCCTCCAACTCAGAGTAAAATCTGCTAAATTTCTGCATTGCTCAAGAACACGGGAAAGGTGAGTGGGTGAGAGCTAGAAAAGATGAAGGACATCACCCATAAAAGACAATCTCCTTGATCTTTGGATTCAGCACATAATAGGGCACTGGCCATTTGTCCCCCATCTATTAGCCAGGACCCCAGGACCTTGAGGAAGGACATATATCTCTCTTCTTTTCTGATGTGTCTGGCAGTACTACCACAGGCTCCTCTGAGGAGAGGAAGTCCCCTTGGGCAGGCAGACCCCCTGGTGCTGCTGGGACAGCAGGCTGCCTGAGGTGGCAGTCCTGCTGTGCACATCTGTTCCTCTCAATATTCACATTGCTAATGTCTCATTCTAGTAACAAATGTAAATTGGGTTGCTTCATCCAAACATGTCAGCCTCGTTGGCAGGTACACAGCAATTGGCTCAGAACCCCGGCCTCTCCTGTGGCTTCTGCTCCTACCTCCACCCACTGGGGTCTCTCATACTTCAGAATTGCTGACATGGTGCTCCAGCTGTGGGGAACAAGCAGAAAAACCTTTTTCCCCCTTGAAAAAGATAGGCTATGGTTAGTAGAAGTTTGTTTACCACAGGTTATTCTCTGTAAAGCAAATGGATCTCTTCTGGTCAAAAATTGAACAAAACCAACCCTAGCCAGAGTGGCTCTGTTGGCTGGGCTTTGTCTCATGCACTAGGAGGTTGTGGACTCGATCCCTGGTAGGGGGCATATAGGAGGCAGCCAATCAATGTTGTGCTCTACATCAATATATATATATCTCCTTTTCCCTTTCTTTTCTAAAAATCAATAGACTATTAAAAAAAGAGAAAATATTCTGTTAAAAAAATTGAGCAAAACCCGACTAGAATAAACCTTGACCTTAGGAAAAATGTACAGCAACCGCTTTGTCCCTGGGCAGAGTGGTATATGAGATCACAGCTCTAGAGGGGAGAAGTAGGGCATGGTGGGTTTTTAAAACTTGCTTACATATGTACTTGTTGATTCAAAAAATATTTTTAGTAAAAAATTCAATGAACAGTATGATTGATCATTAAAACTTTTCCTTTAGTTTAATTAATCTACATTCAATTTCTCTTAAATAATTTTCTTTCTTAAATCAGAAATTCTAATGATTATAATGTTTCTGTGTTTCTTAAATGTATCTGATAATGACATGGTGATAACAACAGCCTGGACATGCAGTCAAGGAGGCCTGTTGCCATTAACAAACACCCTCCACATGCTCCCGTCCTAGAAAGGTGGGCCTTGCCCTTGATGCACTGAAACCCTGCCAAAGTCCTTCTGAGCCAGCAGTGGGTTTGCTTTATAAACACAGGTAACTATGACAGTGTTAGGTGTAAAGGGATTAAACCAAATATTGCTTGGTAATGATGAGGGTTTACAGTTTGCATTTATTTGACTCTCAATATTCACTTTGAAATGCCAAAGAAGTCATTTTTACTGCTAACTTCTCCCATGAAAATTTTCAGGCATGGTGAGTGATGGTGTCAACACCCTGTTCTCTTCCGGAAATTTTGTTTGGGACCCAAGAGTTGCACCATCTGAATGTGAGGCCATTGGCACAGGTCTGCAGCACGGCAGCACCCGCTCGTGCGCAGGAGAGAAGGCAGTGTGAGGTTAGAGCAGTGATGGGCAACCTTTTGAGCTTGATGTGTCAAAATTTTCCAAAAAACCAAGCATAACTAGGATGGTGTGTCACTTGAGAAAAAACCCTTATAGTTTCATGATACTTATAGTTTAAATAACAAAAATGTATAATTGTAATATATAACTATATTTAATAAATCAAAAACTAATTATTTAAATTACCTGCTTAGTGACTTCTTTGTTCATCTGTCAGTTGGTTTCTTTTGTTGGTCTTGATATTATTTAACTTGTGTGGGGTGCCGTGAACGAAGATAAGTGAGGAAGAGGGGGAATTGTTTAACTAACCTGCCTATTAGTGCCTTTTTTTTTGTTGTTGCTGAATTTCATTGCCTAAATCTTCAATTGAAGGTTGGTATTTTGTACACTTCAAGCCCAAGCAAGTGCTACTAAATTTATCTGTCAATCTGTTTCTTTTGTTGGTTTTGATATTATTTAACGCTGAGAATAAGGTCTCACAAAAGTACATAGAGGGAAAAGTTGTGAGTAAAGCCATTGCTATATTTTTCAGGGTGCTAAAAGTGTCTGGTAATCGGTTCCAGGCACTACAAATTTCCTATTTCTAGTGGCACTCCTTTTGATTCTCCAAGCGGCACCTTTCCAGATTCTCAAGCTTTTTCTTCAAGTTGACAAGCACCTGAGCCCAGAAGCTGTTTTGAAATTCTGCAAATTGCATCTCCAAGTCATCAATTTGCATCCATTGGAAACCATTTAATTCCAAACTACTGTAGATTACTGCATCAGGGTACTTAATTATTTTTATGGTCTGTCCTAGGCTTCTAAATTCATTAAAGCT
The DNA here is from genome assembly GCA_027563665.1 of Antrozous pallidus. Lineage (NCBI taxonomy): Eukaryota > Metazoa > Chordata > Mammalia > Chiroptera > Vespertilionidae > Antrozous > Antrozous pallidus. The sequence continues at coordinate 5,014,833 of CM050523.1, read as the reverse complement.
ATCACTGAACTGGTGAAGTAACGAGTGTAAAACATGCTGGTACTTTATATGCAAGGGTTCCATTTCATTTTGTACAGCTGCACTGGCCTTCTCAAAATACTTTGTTACTTGAGAAAAATACTTATAAGTTTTAGTTTCTACATCTCGCTTGAAAATTTTAAGTTTACTTTCAAAAGCTTTTATGTATCCAAACATAACATCTATACTTTTGCCAAAACCTTGTAACTTGAAGTTTAGTTCATTAATATGAACAGAGCGATCTGTAAAAATTATCAGGGTGTTGACCCCCTTACCATCATTGAGCTGAGAAAAGTTTCCCAGATCCTTATCCTCAAGAAATACCTTAATTTCTTCAAAGCACTCCACAAAGTGCTCAAAAACTTTGCCTTGGCTCATCCATCTTACATTATTGTACATCAGCAGTCCACTGCAGGTGGAATCAACCTCCAGTAATTGTGCAGGAAATTCTCGTTTGTGAAGGGGGCGAGCAGCTATTAAATTAACTATTTTTGTAATAACTGACATTAAGTCGTTTAAGTTGGTGAATCCTGCCTTGGCACATAAAACTTCCTGTTGGATAATACAATGAAAAGCCACAATTGGATGTCCAATAGCTTTCGTAAATCCGACTTTTTCCCCCACCATGTTTGGTGCCCCATCTGTCATCACTGACACAACTTTAGAGATATCAATGCTTAGATCACGGAATGTTTTTATAACAATCTTACATATTTCGCTTCTTGATATACTTTTTGGCACTGATATTAACTTTATAAACTCTTCTCTCATTATGAGACCATCAGAATATCAATCAATAATTGCTAACTGAGCATGTGATGTGACATGAATAGTTTCATCAAGAGAAATAAAAAATATTTATAATTACTTATGTGTCCCTTTAATTGATGTTGTACATTTGTGTTCAGTCTCATTATTTCTACTGAGTGGTAACTCAGATATTCTCTTAATAATTGCATCCTTATTCTACAGATCATGAAATAGAACTGTTGCACATCTTAGGAGAGTTTCTTTAATAAATTCTCCCTCACTAAGTGCTTTTCCATGCTGAGTTATGGAGTGAGCAATGCTCAAACTTGCAGATGCTAAATTTGTAGAGCCTTTTATAACTTTAAGGATGGAATTAGATTGACTCTTATGAAGGTGTAGCTGCCTGGAAATGTATTCCTTCCTTTCATCCTCACTTTTTTTCAAGAACCAGAAAGATAGTTTCAAAATGTGTATTTATATCCCACGCTCTGCTTACTACCGTTTCAGTACAAAGAACGCAAAATGATCTGCCACTTTTTTCTATAATGCCATACATCTCGGTCCATGTCTCTTGAAATGGTCAACTACTGCTACTACCACTTTCTTCACTTAACCTTGGTTTTTAATTTTTTTGGTTCTCCATCAGGCGGACCATGTCAGAAGACAGAATTATAGATAGCCTGTTAGCCCTGGAGGCAATTAGGGGTTAACTAGCCTAACTGACCACAATATGGCACATGTAAGTGTCTTTTAGGAAAGGGCAGGATTAATAAGCAGAAATAGGAGTTAATAAGGATGCACAACAGTAATAGTGGTGAAATGGAGTCTGCACTATGATGCAAAATGATGTTCCTTATATAAATTAAGATGGCTGCCGATATTTCTAATGGTGGGAAATGGCACCCATAGCACAGGCCCTCGCCTCTCCCAGCCTCCCCCTCACTCATCTCAGTAATGATGGTCAATTAGAAATCCTCAACACCCCAGGACAGTAGATTGGATGATGGGTGCTGTGGTTATGTGGTTGCTGGTAATGGCAATCACAGCTGCATCCCTCTTGGCATTCCACTGCTCCCTGCTCCGCTGGCCAGAAGTGAGGTCAAAGATTCTTTAACAGCCTGACTGGAAGTCCCAGAACTAGACGCTCTGTGCTGGAGTTCTGTTGTTTTGGCCTACAGATCTCAGGCAGAGAGTGTCTACTACACTACAGCAAATGTTTTATCCTCAGTAATGTACCTGGCCATGCAGTAGCCGAGGATGAAATGTCATTTTTGGCATATGGCCCCATACTTTTCTGTATGCGACCACATTCGGGCGCGTGTCATCGAAAACGGCTTGACGTGTCATAGGTTCGTCATCATGGGGTTAGAGGCTGCCCGGTGCTGGCCAGTTCTTTTAGCTTTTATCTGAGCCCTTTTTGGCATAGAAGTAAAGCATGAAGCAAGCTGTCGGAAAAATACATGGTCAGTTGCTAAATGAAATGTGTTGATTGTTTTGTAAATTTATGCAGAGAGCAGTTGTGTCATAAAGTTCTGGAAATTTTAGTTGTTTCCATTTTCTCCCGACCCCACTGAGCTCCCAAGGTGAGACCAGCCCAGGGGACAGGGACCCCAGGTTGTGTGGCCTTAGACAAATTGTCTCTATTTTCTGAAAAATGAAGTTCTGGGGAAAATTCAGAATTTTTCTTTCTCAAGAAATACAGATTATTAAGTTTCTGACAGTTAAAAGTTAAAGATGATCAATGAGAAAAATGAATTTAGCAATTGAACATGTAATTTTCCTATAGCTTGCTTTATGCTTGATTTTTATAATATCACTAGAGGCCTGGTGCATGAAATTATTGCACTTGGGGGTCCCTCAGCTTGGCCTGCACCCTCTTGCAGTTCAGGAGCCCTCAGTTCAGGAGCTGGCAGTCAGACATCCTTAGTTCAGCAGTGGAGGCTCCCATCACTGCCACTGTGCTTGCCAGCTGTGAGCCCGGCTTCTGGCTGAGCATTGCTCCCCCTGTAGAAGTGCACTGACCACCAGGGCACAGCTCCTGTGTTAAGTGTCTGCCCCCTGGCAGTCAGTGCACATCACAGCGACCGGTCATTCTGCCATTCGGTCAATTTGCATATTAACCTTTTATTATATACAACGTGTTCAGATCAAAGTCAAGCAATCTGGCCAATCATTTGGGTGGGCAAACACATGGGTGTGTGATTCCTGCTGGGCCTCTGCAGACTTGTGCGGCCCATGCTGCTGGGAGCCTTTAAAGACTTTAAGAATATTCCTCATCTTTCATTGCAGCACAAATCCACGTCTTTATTGCTTGAATACATTCTTTCTCAAAGGCCATCTCTGCCCTGAAATGAGGTCACCCTCTTGCCTCCTCCACAAGGGGATGCAATTATCTGCCAGGACACAGGGCCCAGGCTGCTGCCTGTCTGGGAGGACAGAGTGAATGGAGAGACGGAGAGCTGCCTGTGGACCAAGGGGCCATAGTGCGGTGGGTGTAGGCAGGGGACTTCACCGCCTGCACCTGCCGCAGCCTGCAGGGCCAGAGCCCAGCCACATGGGTGCCTGCTCCTCCTTTCTGTGCTCGGCTCACCACTGGCTTTGCACCAGCATGGCACTGCTCCTCCCCTCCTCCTAAAGGACTTCTTGCTGAGGTTCTAGTCGGTGTGCCTGGCCATTGCTCTACCTGAGGACTCCTGCAGAGAACCTTGACCCCACACCCTCTCCACTTTGTGTGCTGGGCTGTCTCCAAGTCTCCCAGATGCTGTGCACTTTGCTAGTGTTTCTCCTTCCAGTTCTCCCTCCACCCAAGCATAAGGGAGAACCTTCAGTTCTTTGAAGTGCTGAGTGCTCTGGTCTGCACCTGCCTGCTTGCAGCCGCATCTAACCAGCCAGACCTCAGACAGGAGCCCACCTGGCCCAGGTGCGGCACCAGGTGCCAGGCGTCCACCTCAGGGCCCCTTCCTGCTGGTGGCCAGCCCAGGGCACAGGGACACCAGCAGGGTCGGAGCGCCATGTCTGGGAGGGGATGGTGGCCAGCCCAGGGCACAGGGACACCAGCAGGGTCGGAGTGCCATGTCTGGGAGGGGGTGGTGGCCTGCCCAGGGCACAGGGACACCAGCAGGGTCGGAGCACCATGTCTGGGAGGGGATGGTGGCCAGCCCAGGGCACAGGGACACCAGCAGGGTCGGAGCGCCATGTCTGGGAGGGGATGGTGGCCTGGGGAGCCCTTAGAGGCGGCACTGAACTCCTTACTTTCTTCTGCTTATGAACAAACTTCCTCTCTTTCTTGAAAGAGGAGAAAAAAGGGAAGAGACAGGCAGATGTGTTCTCACAGCCAACTCCTTTTCTGTCTGTTTACATAGTCACTGTCATGAATGCTCTAAACGACTACGTGGCAACTGTGAACGAATGCCCAGATCCTATTCATCTCCCCGAATCCAATGGTGTTGCCACCCCAGCACTTCTTCAGCACCCACAGAAAGCCAGGCCAGCACTCAATGCAAGGGGGGATTCTGAGCCAGTTTCATAACATGAGATCAAATACCTGCCTTTTTTCAAACACTCCCTTTTATCTAACCCGATTTCTTGGATGTCTGTTAGAAAGAGTTGGGCTGATTTATAAGCCCCTTCAAAGGGCTGCCTGCTGGATGGATTAGCACCGGGAATTAAGTCTTTGGAAAGACCATGGACTTTAAATTATTTCAGGTGTTCCATTCAGAACAAAGTCAGTATTTTAAGATCTGAAAGCAGCAAATGAATTTTTGGTATAAATGTTGGAAAAACCTGTCATGTGGGGTTAGTTTGCTGAACTGTGGGATGTGGGAGGGTTTAGACTGCACAGAGGTTGCAGACCTGAATGACTTGAGGGAGGCCACTGAATCAGGAAGTACTAGAGGACAAGGTAATAGGCGACGGGCAGCGGAGCGAGGTGCAGCGAGGTGCATGTTGCAGGCTCTGCTGATGGCAGGCAGGCTAGCCGTGCAGGGCTCTGCAGGCTGACAGCACAGCCCACATTCCCAAGCGTCCCCCTGTGACTCGCCTGGATCACCCAGACCCCATCAAAGGCTGACTACAAGGGGAGCTGCTGACTCCCACCCACAGTATGTTCCGTCATCGGTTCAAGTGCCAACAGGTGAAACAACAGATATTGAACATTCTGTGTATGTTCAACATTTGCTTCTTAAACCTACATTCTCCGAGCCTCTTGCTTCCTCATGTGTAAGTGGGAATAACAATTCTCATCCATATCTTTTCAAACGCCCCACAGTGATTGGGATACAGTGGATGGTCATCTCTCCTCTCTCCCTCCTCTGCTTCCTACCTCCTCTTGTTCTACTGCCTCTGCATCCCCCCATTCTCTTCCCTTCGCTGGGCCCTTTCTCTTCACATCCTCTGACCTGGCTTTGTAGCATAGAGAGCAGAATAGTGCCTTCCAGGTGATGGGTCCTCAGTGCATGGTGAGTGAAAAGACTAGTCCCTACAAGCTGTGATGCTGGAAGCTCTGGGACAGACAACCGTTACACCCTACAGGCCCGTGTGGACTGTCTTTGGTCTACTTCCCCTTAGCGGTGGCCCTGAGTCTGAGCTGCACATGGTCGCTCTGGCAATGCTGACAGCTGTCTGAACACTGCTGCCCAATGCCCACTGGATCAGTGTGGATTCCATGCAGAGCTGACGGAAGCATCTGGAGCTGCAGACTCAGCCTTGGCCCTGCTAGCACCACGCTCCACACTGTGATATCTCCTCGTGTGGGAGGCTAGGTCTTAGAGTTGGAAGGAAAGTGAGCAGACCTGTGGGCATCACTGCTGGGCAGCTCCTCTCACACTGCCAGGAAGGTGGAGAGGTGCAGTGGCACCTGGGAGAGCCCAGCACCATCATGGCTGAGGATGCTTCTGCTGCACAGCTCCTCCTGATGTCTGGGCAGCTGCCCTGAGCACCATCAGCCAGAGAGACCAAACAATTTCAGACATAATCATTGCTCCCAAGGGGAGGCCCCTGGCAGATGCTGTGCTTGGTATGTGGTGGTCTGATCCCCAGCCTATCTGGTCTGTTGCTTTATAAGAAGACTAGTGGCCCAGTGCACAAAATTCGTGCACATTAAAAGGGTATTAATTAGAGGAAATAATTTAATTTTGCTATTTGCTCTTTCTCTATAATAGAAGTATCAGAGACTAAAGAAAATTAGTAAAATTTATACGAAAAGCTTCTTCCTGTCAAAGTCTGGGGCACACCACAGAACCCAGAATCAAGTCCCCTTCCCCCACACACTCACTTGTGCCTCAAAATCACGTGAGACCCAGACCCAGCCAGTCCCCTCCCTTGGGGTAGATCCAGACCCTGCCAGTCCAACCCTTGTAAAGCTCCTCAGGGCAGGAGTCATCCTCGGGTCCCCTGGCCCAGCACCAGGATGGGGGGCATGGCCTGAGGTCCCCCATCAAGTCCCACCAGGTGGGAGACACAACCTGAGGTCCCCTGTCAAGCCCTGCTGGGTAAGGGGCATGGCCTGAGGTCCCCCGTCAAGCCCCACTAGGAGGGAGGAGCAGCCTCAGGTCCCCCGTCAATCCCCACTGGCACGGGAGCGCAATCTCAGGTCCCCTGTGTAGCCCCGCTAGATGGGAAGCACAGCCTGAGGTCCCCTGTCAAGCCCAGCCAGGCAGGGGGCACAGCCTCAGGTCCCCTGGCCTGGTGCTGGGGCAGAGGGTATGGTCTGAGGTTCCCTTGCCTGGTGCCAGGGTGTGGGTGCAGCTTGAGGTCTCCTGTCAAGACCTGCCAGGTGGGGGCACAGCCTGAGATCCCTTGTCAAGCCCTGCCGGGTTGGGAGTGTGGCCTGCAGTTCCCTGCCAACCCGCACCAGGTGGGAGGCACTGCCTGGGGTCCCCCAGCCTGGAGCTGGGTTTGGGGGAGCAGCCTGAGGTACCCTAGCCCAGAACCAGGGTGGGAAGCACACTTTGAGGTCCCCTGTCAAGCCCCACTGGGTGGAGGACATGGCCTTTGGCCCCTGGCCTGGTTCTGGGGCAGGGGTCCAGGCCTGAGGTCCCCAGTCAAGCCCCTCTGGATTGGGGGAGGGTGTAGGCCTCCCATTCAGTGCCCCGTGGCCATGCCCCCCGCCAGCCTCCGCACTGGACCTGCTGCCAGGACCACCTCACGCTCTCCATGAGCAGGTATGCATAGGGAAGGCTGGGCCAGGATAATTGGGAGGGGGTGATGGGGGGCAGCATCCTGGGTAACCTGGGCCTCACAGCCTCTCTGCTTCAGCTCCCAGCACCCCGGGCCTAAGGAGTAGTGCTTTCACAGAGGCCGGGCAGGCACTGGATATGGCGATGCCTTAAAAACAGAGGAAGCCCCTTTAACTCTGGCTGGAAGTACTTTCGGAACTTATGGTCGGGGAAGCAGCCCAACATCAGGACTGAAATAAGACCTTGGGTAGCCTCTGGAGGGGGCAAACCAACAGTAAAGGGCATCTTTGAAACAAAGACATTTGAACGTACAGTGGATATTAGGTGATATTAAGGAATTACCTTAACTTTTTAAGGTGTGACAATGGCTGAATATTTACTTATTTTTTAAAGATACTCATCAGAGGATATTTAAGTGGGAAACAACTTGCTTTGAAAGTATGGTGCTGTCCTGGCCCAGCCCTCCCCGCACCACAGACGCCTCAAGGACCGAGCCTCTCCTCTCCCTAGGCTCTCGAAAGTGCTGTGTGCCGAGGGTGGTCCCTGCTTCATTCCCCGTCCCCACCAGGGTGAAGTGAAGTGTAGTGTTCTCAGCTGTTGCCAGGTGTGAAGCAGTGCTTCATTTCCCGCCCCTGCTGGCATGAAGTGCTTAGTTCCTCCACAGGCACCAGTGTGAAAGGAAGCGGCCAGGCACACCGGTGGCCATGTCCCCAGCCACACACCCCTCGCTCCTGATTGGCTGGTAGCATAGCCAATCAGGAGCCAAGGTACGGTCACATTTGCATGTTTTATTAGATAGGATGGTCTTGGGAGGGGTGTGGAGCTGGGTGGGGTAAGACCTGTGGCCTGGAGGAGAAAGCTATGGCACCAGCTTTGCTGTTCATTCTCTTTCCTTCCAGAAAGATTCTGATTTCAACCCCACTACTACATACTTTTGCCAAAAGACATAATGGAAAATTTAGAGAACTACTCAAAGTAACAATTTAAAGACTATGTATGTAGGTAGTGCTTATTATCTGCTACAGCGTTCAAGTCTCACGGCTACTACCATTTCACCATTCTCAGTTACACTGGAAGAAACTGATGGGCAGAGTGGTGCGTATCACCAGGGCCACTCACACACCTGCTGACACTGGAATCCAGATGTGAACCTGTGTAGTTTGGCTCTAGATTCTTCACCACAACACTGCCACCTGTCAGAGAAACTGGAGTGTGTGCTTGCCCACGTAACTTCAATTCCCTGCAAGTTATTCCAAAGAGCCCACAGTTACGACACACCAATGTATTCCTAGAATTTTCAGAAATTACCATTGCCAGGCTCTGACCTATTTATTTGAGGAAATTTGAAATAGTATCCCCAAACTTACTGATTAGAATGACTACATTTGAACATATACATTAACAATGATACTTTTCTGTGTGTGTGTGTGTGTGTGTGTGTGTGTGTGTGTGTGTTTTCAAGTGGAATCTCCAAAGGCTGTGTCTTTCAGAAAGTGATTGCTCAAGGTCCCATTTTTCATTCCTTCAGCATGTACCCGTGGCTGCACACGGGCCAGAGTATGTGCTGATCCCAGTGAGGACATGGTCCCTGTGTCCCTGAGGTCACCAGTGAGAGCAGATGATAAACTGGGTTTCCAAATACAACCACCTGTGCCGAGTCAGTTCTTGTTCTGGTTTTAATCTGTAGCTATTGGCTGAGAATACCTTATCATGTGAACTTCAAATTTGAAGGTGTTTGTTTTTTATTTTTTGATTGTTAATTGAGATGTAATTGAAATATGACATTGCATCAAGGTAATTTGTCCCCATATTGGCTTGATGCATTTATATATGGCAATATGATTACTGCAGTAGCATTAGCTAACACCTTTGTCATCATTATCATGTTTTTGTGTGTGGGGAATAGTTAAGATGAAGTCTCTTAGTAATTTTGAAGTTTGTAATACAGTATTGTTGGCCGTAATCACCATGTTGTGCATCAGATCTCCAAGAATGTAGCTACTAATTGCAAGTTAGTATCTAAAACACATTTCTTCAATTCTAAGTGCCACCCCTAACCCCTGGTAACCAACATTCTACTCTGCTTTTACAAGTTCAGGTTTTTTAGATTCCACTTATAAATGATAACATATATTATTCATTTTTCTCTGTCTGACTTATCTCACTTAGCATAATGCCTTCAAGCTCTATCCATGTTGTTACAGATGGCAGAATTTCCTTCTTCCTCATAGTTGAATAATAATTCTATTCCCTATATATGCCACACCTACTTTACCCATTCATCATTGTAGAACGCCGAAAGTCTGCCTCGACATCAAGACACCTTCTCCAGCGCTTACATGCCAGTGCCACGCCAGCCCTCCATGACTGCTCTGGCTTCTCCTCTCTCTGCTCTTCTCCTCGCTGCCTGTCACTGCCTTGGCTCAGACTGCCCTTAATTTTTTTTCCTATCCCTTCCTTTCAGCTTCCTCTCTTTCCAATGTAATTAAAAATGAAAACAAGACCAGATAAAAAACAACTTATTTCATTATTTTTTATAGCTATAAGGTATGTAAATAAATTTATATTTATTGACCTTTACAAAAACGAAGATAGGACAAATCTGGGAGAATATTTTGTTAGTGGAAGAGAGATACATAAGTATCTGTAGAAATTCTATTCACAAAAAGACATTTTTCAAATTTTAATAAGAGAATGCATTTTCTGTTCATAAGTTCAAAGCTAAGTCTGGACTAGATGTAGTAATATTTGCCAGATTTTACATGTATCAAGAGCCAGGATGGACAGGGATAATAGTGTAGCTCAATATTTATGATGCAGCAGCTTCCACATAAATATGAAAAAGAGACAGTTATCATCAGAACTATTTGTTGTTTTATATGCTTTCAAATGTTAATGAGCAGAAATTCTGAAAAAGTAACTTTTGTCTGTTGTTAAGTACAGTCATAGAACTGTCTTGGGAAAAAGACATTTACAATAAATAATAAATTGAGAAAACTTCAAAAAGGACTTCCGCTTCTGGGAAGATGGGGGAGACACACTTTCCCTGTGCTTTCTGCTGATAGCAACTAAAAGCTGTGGGCGCTATATATGAAGCAGACCGTGCCTCTGCTGCCTGCAGGAGAAGCGGCGTGCTCCAGCCATGGAAATTGGGAAGCCACATGTCAGGAAGCTTCCAGGGTTTCTTTCCGCTCATGTATCCCAGATTGACTCCTTGGAGGAGCCAGGAAGCTGGAAATGTCAATGGGTGAGGTCCATAAAGACACTGAGACAAGCCAACAAATGAGAACGGCCCACGTGGACAGAAATCTTTACACAATAATTGTTCCAGTCTTGACAAACACTGCAGAACATCGTGGAATGCTCTCCTGTCAGCAAAGGCAGAGGAGGTATCTAGACTCCCACCCTCATGGTGCCCCCAGCTCTGGTCGCATCAAAAAAGACCAGGAGGTGCTGGCACTTCCATCCCATTGAGTAGTCGTGAATTGCCCCTCACATTCACTTCCCTCCCCATGGTAATGACCCCAGTCCCACCACACACGCTGTTAGGGAGGCTTGACTCCATCTGGTGGGAAGGAGGTGCCATTTCCCTGCTCTCTTGATGGCACTGAGGAGGCCTGGCAGAGCCTCAGGACTTGCCTCATCACTAAGCACTCACAGGCTTTTCCCATTTGGTGTCAGTGGAAAAGATGTGGAGTAGTAGACAGGGGCCTGTGTCCCACTCAACAAAATATTAGCAAATCAGATCCAGCAATTCATTAAAAAGATCATACACCATGAACAAGTGGGATTTATTCTGGGAGTACAAGACTGGTATAATATTCACAAATCAATAAATGTAGTTATATTAATTATTAACAGCAATTATTGAGGTTTCCAACTATAATTATGGATGTGTATTTTTTTAGTACATATACGTTTAATAGTGCTATGTCTATTTGGTGAATTAAAATTTAATCATTATGTAATATCTCTCTCCCTGATAAATGTCCTTACTCTGAAATCCATTCATACTTTCTTATGAGTCAAGTTTTCATTGTTTATCTTTTTCATCTGTGTAATTCAGCCTTTATATATTATTATACTTGATGTTTTCCTATAAAATACATATAATTGGGTTATGCTTTTATTCAGTATCCTGACTTCTATCTTTTTATTTATGTTTAGATCACATATATTAATGTTTTATTGATATAGTAGATCTCCCATTTAGATCTCCCATTTTATGTTTGCTCTGAATTTTTTTCTGTTTTCTTTTTATTGCCTTTGGCTGAGTTATTTGAAGGGTTTTTTAAATTATGTTCGCCAGGGATATTGGTCTGTAAGTTCTTTCTCTCTCTCTCTCTCTCTCTCTCTCTCTCTCTCTCTCTCTCTCTTAGTGTCTTTATGTTGTTTTTGAAATAGGGTAATGCTGGCCTCTTAGAAAGAGCTTGGGAGTGTTCCTTCCTTGTTGAGTTTTTTGGAATAGTTTGAGGAGGATAGGTGTTAATACTTCTTTGAATGTTTGGTAAAACTCCCTTGAGAAGCCTTCTGAGCCAGGGCTTTTGTTGGCTGGAAGATTTTTTTTTCAGTACTGCTTCAATTTCATCAATAATTATTGGCCTATTCAGGTTTTCTGATTCGTTCTGATTGAGTTTTGGAAGGTTATATTTTTCTAGGAATGTGTCCATTTCTTCCAGGTTGTCCAGTTTGTTGGAATATAGTCGTTTGTAATATATTTTTTAAAATTATCCTTTGTATTTCTATGAGGTCAGTTGTTACTTCAACTCTTCCATTTCTGATTTTGTTAATTTGGGTCATCTCTCTTAGTTTCTTGTTGAGTCTGGTTAGAGGTTCCTCAACCTTTTTTATCTTTTCAGAGAACCAGCTATTGGTTTTATTTATCTTTTGTATTTTTTTTTATTCTCTGTCACTTATTTCTACTCTGATCTTTATTATTTCCCTTATTCTATTTATTCTGGACTTTTGTTGTTGTCCTATTTTTAATTCTTTAAGTTGTAGGGCTAGATAATCCATTAAATGTTTTTCCTGTTTTTTTTAAAATATATTTTATTGATTTTTTACAGAGCAGAAGGGAGAGGGATAGAAAGTCAGAAACATCGATGAGAGAGACATCGATCAGCTGCCTCTTGCACGCCCCCTACTGGGGATGTGCCCGCAGCCACGGTACATGCCCTTGCCGGAATCGAACCCGGGACCCTTCAGTCCGCAGTCCGAACGCTCTATCCACTGAGCCAAAACGGTCTCGGCTGTTTTGTTGTTTTTGTTTGTTTTTAAGGTAGGCCTGTAGTACTATGAACTTCCCCTTCATGATTGCTTTAACTCTGTACTATAGACTGGGTGTTCATTTGTTTCCAGGATGTTTTTTTATTTCTTCTTCGATCTCTTTGGTAACTTATTCATTGTTTAGTAGCATGCTATTTAGAATCCATATGTTTGAATGTTTTTGAGTGTTTTTGTTATAGTTGATTTCTAATTTCATGGCATTGTGATCTGAGAAGATGTTTTAAATGATTTCAATCTTCTTTAACTTGTAGGGACTTAGTTTGTGTCCTAACATGTAGTTTATCTTTGAAAATGTCCCATGTGCACTTGAGAAGATACATATTCTGTAGCTTTGAGATAAAACGTATTGAAAATATCAATTAATTCCATCTGATCAAATGTATTACTTAGAATCACTGTTTCTTTGTTGGTTTCTTTAGATGATCTACATAGTAATGGCAGTGGGAACTTGAAGTCCCCTACTATGATTGCAAATCACTAAAAGTGATACACCACATAATTAGATTGCAAGACAAAAATTACATTGTCATATCAATTGATGCAAAAAAAGCATTCGACAAAAACCATCACCCCCTTTTTAAAAAATATAAAATCTCTCAGCAAATTGGGAATAGAGTGATCAAATCTCAACACAATGAAATCCATATACAACAACCCTATACCCAACAACATACTCAATGGGCAAAAACTAAAACCATTTCTCCTAAGAACAGGAACAAGACAGGGATGCCCTCTTTCACCACTCTTGTTCAACATAGTATTGGAAGTCCTAGCCATAGTAATCATACAAGAAAAAGAAAAAAGAAAAGGCATCAAAATTGGAAAAGAGCAAGTTAAACAGTTATTACTTGCAGATGACATGATATTGTACATAGAAAACCCTACACTCCATAAAAAACTATTAGATTTAACAAATGAATTCAGCAGCATACCAGATTACAAAATTAACACCCAGAAATCTATGATATTTTTATACACCAACAATGCACTCTCAGAAAAAGTGAAAAAAAAAAACCCAACAACAATCCTATTAAACATTGCAACAAAAAGTTAAGATACTTAGGAATAAATTTAAACAAGGAAGTAAAATACCTATACTCTCAAAACTTCAGAACGTTGAAAAAAAAAAGGGATAGAGGAAGATATAAACAAGTGGAAGAATATACCAGGTTCATGGATTAGTAGATTCAACATTAATAAAATATACATACTACCCAAACTGATCAATAGATTCAATGCAATCCCTATTAAAATACCAATGGTATATTTCACAGACTTAGAACAAATACTCCAAAAATGTATATGGAACCAAAAAAGACCCTGCATAGCCACAGCAATCTTGAGAAAGAAGAACAAATTTGGGAGAATCACAATACCAGATATCAAGTTATGCTACAAAGCCACTATACTCAAAACTCTTTGGTACTGGCATAGGAGCAGGCATACAAATCAATGGAATAAAACAGACGACACAGAAATTGACCTAAGGCATTATGCTCCATTAATATTTGACAAAAGAGGCAAGAGCATACAATAGAGTCAACATAGTATCTTCAATAAATGGTGTTGGGAAAATTGGACAGATAGATGCAAAAAAAAAAAAAGAAAAGAAAAAGGAAACTAGATCACTAACTTACAGCACACACAAAAATAAATCCAAATAGAATAAAGACTTAAATGTAAGTCAGGAAACCATAATAATCCTAGAAGAAACCATAGGCAGCAAAATCTCAGACATCTCTCATAGCAATGTTTACCAATACATCTCCCAGGGCAAAGGAAACTAAGGGAAAAATAAACAAATGTTCCCACATCAAATAAAAAGCTTCTGCACAGCAAAAGAAATCACCAACAAAATGAAAAGAGAGCCCACTGCATGGGAGAACATATTTGCTATGATACATCCAATAAGAGTTTAATTTCCAAAATTTATAGGGAATTCATACAACTTAATAAAAGGAAGACAAACAATTCAATTAAAAAATGGGCAAGTACCTGGCATGTGTGGCTCAGTGGTTGAGCATTGACCTATGAACCAGGAGATCATGTGACAATTCCCAATAGACAGGGCACATGCCCAGGTTGTGGGCTCAATCCTCCATGGTGGGCATACAGAAGTTAGCCTATCAATGATTCTCTCTCATCATTGATGTTTCTATCTATCTTTCCTTCTCCTTTCCTCTTTGAAATCAATAAATATATATATTGAAAAGAATGGACAGCCTTAACTGGTTAGGCTCAGTGGATAGAGCATCAGCCTGTGGACTAAAGGGTCTCAGGTTAGATTCTGGCCAAAGGCATGTATCTTAGTTGCAAGCACATCACCTGTAGGGGGCGTGTGGGAGGCTGCTGATCGATGTTTCTCTTTCATTAATGCTTCTAACTCTCTATCCCTCTCCCTTCCTCTCTGTAAAAAAAAAAAATCAATAAAATATAATTCAAAAAATGGGCAAAGGACCTAAATAGACACTTCTCCAAAGTGGACATACAGAAGGCCAACAGGCACATGAAAAATTACTCAGTCACTAATATCCCAGAGATACAAATCAACAGTGGGATATAACCTCACACCTGTCAGAATGGCTATCATCAACAAATCAATGAACGACAAGTATTGGTGAGGATGTGGATAAAAGGGAATCCTAGTGTGCTGTTGGTGGGAATGCAGACTGTTGCAGCCACTGTGGAAAATAGTATGGAGTTTTCTCAAAAAATTTAAAAATGGTACTCCCATTTGATCCATTGATCCCACTTCTAAGACTATATCCTAAGAAATTAGAAACACCATTCAGGAAGAATATATACACCCCTATGTTCACAGCAGTGCAATTTACAATAGCTATGATTTGGAAACAGCCTTTGTCCATCAGCAGATGAGTGTATAAAAAAGCTGAGGTACATTTACACAATAAAATACTATGCAGCTGTAAAAAAGAAAGACCTCTTACCATTTGCAACAATATGTATTTACCTGGAGAGTATCATGCTAAGTGAAATAAGCTAGCCAGAGAAAGATAAGTATCACATGATCTCACGCATATGTAACATTGAATGAATAAATGAACCACAGATGGATAAAATAGATCCACAGACATAGATTATGGAACAAACCATCAAACATCAGAGGGGAGGCAGGAGAGAGTGGGTGGGTGGGAAGAGATCAACCAAAGAACTTGTTTGCATGTTTTCATAGCCCATGGACACAGACCTGGGATGAGGGTGGGGTTAGAAAGTTAATGGGTGGGGGGTAATTGTACATATGTAATCCTTTCAACAACAACAATTTAAAAAAGACAATGACTAGAACTAGACAGAAAATAAGTAAGAATATAGAATATCTCAACAAAGGTTCCAATTGGCCTTTATAAAACACTCCACACAATAACAGCAGAATATCTCTCTATCTATCTATCTATCTATCTATCTATCTATCTATCTATCCATCCTTTCTTTTTTATACTAATGAATATGTAGACACAGTTTTTTTAATTACATTTATTGGAGTATCATTGGCCAATAATATTATATAGGTTTGCCTGCCGACATGGCTCAGTGGTTGAGTGTCTACCTATGAACCAGCAGGTAATGGTTCAATTCCCAGTCAGGGCACATGCCCAGGTTGTGGGCTTGATCCCAGTATGGGACTACCAGGCAGCTGATCAATGATTCTCTTTCATTGATCATTTCTATCTCTCTCTCCCTTCCTTTCTAAAATCAATAAAAATATATTTAAAAATAATTATATAGTTTTCAAGTGTGCATTTTTGTGATATAAGATCTGTAAATGCTGTGTGTGTGTCCACCAACCAAAGTTAAGTGATCTTCTGTAACTATACTAGAAGCCCAGTGCACAAAATTTGTGCACTGGGGGGAGGGGGTTATCCCTCAGCCCAACTTGTAACCCTCTTCAATTTGGGTCCACATTGGGGAATGTCTGACTGCCTGTGGGATTGGGCCTAAACAGGCAGTCAGACATCCCTTTCCCAATCCAGGACTGCTGGCTCCCAACTGCTAGCCTGTGTGCTTGATTGCCCCTAAAAACTTTTGCCTGCCAGCCTGATCATCCCCTAACCACTCTCCTGCCAGCCTGATTGATGTCTAACTGTTCCCCTGCCAACCCAATCATCCCCATCTGCCCTCTCTTGACAGCCTGGTCACCCCCAAATTCCCTCCCTGCATATTCCCTCTTTATTAGATAGGGTTTTTCTTTAACATATTGGACAGCGTACCTGATATGGTCTTGACAAACCAGTAAAAATGTAAACCCAAACTAAAAGTGTCATAAAATAAACTCCTTAAACAGGAATTTCATGAGACCTTGGAAAGGTGCTATCATGTGGTTGTTTTTTCCTTCTCTTTCTTTTTCTTGATGTTTCATCCTTTGTCCTTTCTTTCTTTACCCCCTTTATTCCTTTTCTGTCCTTTCTTTCTCATAACTTTTCCGTTGGTAGAATCATCTTGAATCTATCTTGCTTCCAGAAGATGAAGAAGGAAACACACTTACTGAAAAAAATAAAAAGATTATCTATGTTGGGATCAGCGGCATTTCTGGTTTTGCTCTTCTCCTGGTTTGTTTGTCACTTCTGCCGGCCCCAGCATCTTTAGGACTTGTGTGTGGGCACTTATTCATCTCTACAAAACCTCCCTGCCTTGGTGAAAACTGTAGGGGAAAAGGCCTCTCTGGGTGGGCTCCAGCCCTGCCTGAGGTGCTGAGGAGCCAGATTGGGAGCACCCCCACCGCCCTTGCAGAGCCAACCTCTGGACATCGGGGCACTCTCCGGTGATGTGACTGCAGTGTCCCCGTTTGCCTTCAGAAATTAGTTGTAAGTTACTTCCGATATGAAACCCTACCTCAGACATTTCCTTTGCAGTTGTTACATATTTTAAACAAAACCCATTTACCTCCCTAACCTGGTCAGGAGTTTCTACCCAATGGGAGAGGTTTGCTGGGCAGCATCGCCCAGATATCACCCCCATCTCCAATCACTCTGCTGGGGGCAAGGGAAGTTCCAAAGCTATAGGTGTATGTGGGGAGGTATCACTCCATGGGGGCGCAGGCCCTTTGAGGGCTGACATCCCAGGCTGCCGTTGGGAGGGGATAACTCTGGGGGGTATGGCTGCCTCCCAGGCCTATACCCCACAACTGTGGATGGGAACTGATCGCTGGGGGATGGGAGGATAGGCAGTGTGGGCACCTCCCAGGCCACTGCCCAGGTCACAGCTGGGAGTGGATTGTGCCAGGGGTGCACGGCTACTGCCCAGGCTGACAGCCCAAGCCGCGTGCTGTTTGCTCTCAGCAGCAGCCCTCCTTGGGACTGGGGGACTCCCGTGGCCCTGAGAGGACTGTGTGCTGCCATCTTGTGTCTATGGGCACCACCATTTTTGTCACGGAGTGATAGTTAATTTGCGTATTACTCTTTTATTAGATAGGATATTAGTATTTGACTCCCCTTTACCTTTTCCTATCTCTCCACTCCCCTTCCCTCTGGTAACCACAGTACTGTTGTTTGGGTCTATGATTTTTTGTTTTTCTTACTTCTTCATTTGTTACTTTTAGTTTTATATCCTACAAATGAGTATAATCATATGGTTCTTAGCTTTTTCTGTCTGACTTATTTCACTTAGCATGATATTCTCCAGAGCCTTACATGTTGTACAAATAGTACTATTTCATCCTTTCTTAGGGCTGAGTAGTATTCCATTGTGTATATGGACCACATCTTCTTTACCCAGTCCTGTAACACAGGACACTTTGTTTTCATGTGTAGGCCACCAATCCTATCTAACAAAAGAGTGATATGCAAATTGATCACAACTCCACAGCTCCACAAGCCACACCCACCAGCCAATAGGGGCGAGTATGCAAATTAACCCAACCAAGATGGCTGCAGCCACTGAGTGAACAGGAGGCTTTTGTTTCCCCTGTGATGGAGGAAGCCAAGCTTCCTGCACACCCTGGCCGGTCCAGGCCTCCACTGAAGGCTACAAAGTGTCAATTATAGAAGATAAATAAATCCCAGAAGCAGGGCCTCTGCTTGGGTTGCTGGGGAGCATGGTTAGCCTGCAAACCACCACAGGCCCATAGCCCAGGCCACCCCATACCCCAAGGAAATCCCTACCCTGATCCAGGACATTCTTCAGGGAAAACCAGCTGGCCTCAACCCTTGCACCATGCCTCTATCTTATCTAATAAAACAATAATATGCAAATTGACTGTCACTCCAACACACAAGATGGCTGTCCCCATGTGGACCCAAGATGGCTGCCACAAGATGGCCAGCAGGGGAGCACAGTTGTGAGGGATCAGGCCAGCAGGGGAGGGCAGTTGGGAGGGACAAGGCCTACAAGGGATGGCAGTTGGGGGTGATCAAGCCTGCAGGGGAGGGCAGTTAGGGGTGACCAGGCTGGCAGAGGAGGGAAGTTTGGGGTGACCAGGCCTGCAGGGAAGGGCAATTGGGGGGGGACCCAGGCCTGCAGGGGAGAGCAGTTGGGGGGGGACCAAGCCTGCAGGGGAGGGCAGTTAGGCATCAAATCAGGCTGGCAGGGGAGTGGTTAGGGGGTGATCAGGCTGGGAGACAGAAGTGGTTAGGGACAATCAGGAAGGCATGCAGGTGAGCAACTGGGAGCCAGCAGTCCTGTATTGTGAGAGAGATGTCTAACTGCCCATTTAGGGATCGGGCCTAAATGTCAGTTGGACATCCCTCAAGGGGTCCCAGATTGGAGAAGGTGCAGGCTGGGCTGATGGACACCCCTCCCATGCATAAATTTTATGCACCAGGCCTCTAGTATATATATATTCCAAATGCCAATAACACATATATACTGGACCAGAAAAGCAAACCTTAAAAGTTTAAAAGAACTTAAATCATAAGGTGTGAGTACTCTGCCACAAGGAAATCAAACTAGAAATTAATAACGGAAAAATAACAGAAAACTTTCTAAATACCTGGAAACTAAATAACAAATGTCAAATAATTCATGGATAAAAGAGAAAGTCTCAAAGGAAACCAAAAAAAATCCATTGAATTGAATTAAAATTAAATCTCAATTCATGAGAAACAGATAAAACAGTGAAAAGAGGGAACTTTATAGCATTAAATAATACACGAGTAAAGAGAAAAAATCTTAAATCAATAGACCAAGCTCTACCTCAAGAATCTAGAAAAACAACAGAATGAGCCCAACAGAAGCAAAAAAACTAAAAATATAAAATAAAGGAAATAGAAAAGATAAGAACACAAATAGATAAAATTAAAAACAAAAAAACAATAGAAAACTAATAAAACAAGCTGGTTCTTTAAGATCAATAAAAAGATAAGATAAACATACAACTTATGGCCTTGCTGAACTCACTTATTAGTTCTTAATGTGGTTTCAGATATCTCATGAGATATTTTGTGTAAACTATTATGTTATTTGCAAATAGGAAGAGATTCCTTCTTTCCCTCCCTCTCTCCTCCTTCCTTCCTTTCTTGCTCTCTCTCTCTCTTTCCTCTCTCTCTCTTTCTCTCTCTCTCTTCCTGATCTGCATGCAGTTTATTTGATTTTCTTGGCTTATAGTGCTGGCCAGATGCCCAGTAAAATGTTGAATAGCAGTGATAAGTCAGTCATCCTTGCCTTGTTCAAAATCTTGTGCGTGTATAGCATAGTGGCCAGACAATCATATACTTTATAAAGTGGTCTCCTTGATATCAAATACTTACCTGACACCATACATAGTTGTTATAATAGTATTAACTATTCCCCATGCTCTGCTCCATATCACCATGGCTATTGTATAATTAACAATTTGTACTTCTAAATCTCTGCATCTTTTGTACCCATCCTCCAACCTCTCTTCCCCCTCCCCTCTGGCAGCCATCAGTCTGTTCTCATTATTTATGAATCTGTTTTTATTGAATGTAAATTGTAATTGAAAAATAAAATAATAAGAATATTATACTTACAGTTAATGACCTCCTTTGTGAATATTTTAAAAGAATCTTTAAAATATGTAACAATTTTTCTCTTATTATATAACTAGAGGCCCAGTGCATGGAATTCATACATGCGGGGCGAGGGTGTCCCTCAGTCCAGCCTGCACCCTCTTCAATCTGGGACCGCTCAAGAAATGTCTGACTGCCTATTTAGGCCCGATTCCAGTAGGATGTGGCCTAAAAGGGCAGTCGGACATCCTTCTCACAATTCAGGACTGCTGACTCCAAACTGCTCACCTGCCTGCCTCCCTGATTGCCCCTAACTGCTTCTGCCTGCCAGCCTGAACACCCCCTAACCACTACCCTGCCAGCCTAATTGATGTCTAAGTGCTCCCCTGCCAGCTTGTTTGCCCTCAACTTCCCTCCTCTGCCGGCCTGGTCACCCCTAAATGCCCTTCCCTGCTGGCCATCTTGTGTCCACATGGGGGCAGGATCTTTAACCACATGGGAGCAGCTGTCTAGTGTGTTGGAGTGATGTTCAATCTGTGTATTACTCTTTTGTTAGATAGGGTAGAGGCCTGATGCATGGGTGGGGGCCAGCTGGTTTGCCCTGAAGGGTGTCCTGGATCAGGGTGAAGGTTTCCTTGGGGCGGGGGGCGGCCTGAATGAGGGGCTTATGGTGGTTTGCAGGCTGGCCACGCCCCCCAGTGACCCAAGCAAAGGCCCTGGGATCTGGGTTTAATTTATGTTCTACAATTGAAACTTTATAGCCTGGAGCGGAGTCAAGCCTTCTGCTCACTCCATGGCAACAGCCATTTCTCTTGGGATATTTACCTTCTATAATTGAAACTTTGTAGCCTAGAGTGGAGGCCTAGGTGCTAGGGCTGAAGAAGCTTGGCTTCCTCCATCCCTGGGCAACCCTAGCCTCTGCTTTCTCCAACTCTGTGGCTGCCACCATTTCTGTTGGGATATATCTTCTTTAATTGAAACTTTGTAGCCTTGAGTGGAGGCCTAGGCTGGCAAGTGTAGGCGGAAAGCTTGGCTTCCTCCATTGCCAGGGAAACCCAAGCCTCCCTCCTGCTTTCAGTGGCAGCAGCCATCTTGGTTAGGGTTTATTTGCATAATTTGCTCTTGATTGGCTGATAGGCGTGGCTTGATTGAAGGCATATCAATTTGCATATTGCTCTTTTATTAGATAGGATAAAACTACAGTAATCTTAATAAAACAGAAACAATTTTGTGAGTAAAACATTCAGGCTGGTTTATCTGTGCATGAGGGTTCCCTATACAGATTGAGATGCTGGTGGCTTCCAAAGCAAACCCACATTAATGGATTTTTGAAAACACAGGTGTCAGGTAAGTCTTTCTTTTATTCCTATTTCTGTACAGATACTGTATAGTGATGATGGAGAACCTATGACATGTGTGTCAGCACTGACACGCACAGCCATTTTTTATGACAGGCGGCCGCATTCAGTCACATACAGAGAGGTATGTTTTGTGTTTTTTTTCTCTTGAAGTGACACACCACCTGAGTTATGCTTGGTTTTTTGGCGAATTTTGACACACCAAGCTCAAAAGGTTGCCCATCACTGCTGTGTAGCCTAGAATCTGCCCACTGTTTTTGCCACCTACATCAACTCGGCCCATCCCAGAGGTGGGAAATGTTTCTCCGAGCAGCTCCACCCTCCCAGCCTAGCTATGGGCAGGCAACCTTCTCTCGGAGAGAGCGCATAGCCTGCCCCTTCATCCGCACACCCGGCCCTCGGTGCCCAGACAGCTGGCTCTCCATGCCCGGTGACACCGCCCCAGTGGGAGGAAGAGAGGTGCGCCCTACAGGGTCTTGCATTCACAGGCTTCCAGTTTTTCCAACTGGACACAGACTCTTTTCCCAATTTTTGATTTTTAAAATGTAATAGGTCCGTCTACACGATCAATTAAAATTAGTTCTGGTGGCATGGTCCCATACAACTGCATGGGAAGGAGAAGCAGAGGAAGACAAAGCAATCAGCATTGCTAGCCACCATGTCCCTGATTATTACCCACAAGGCGGAACTAAGGGGATACTTGCAACCTCCATGAAAGTTAACACTACCCAGATTAACTAGTGCAACCTTTCAAAAAACGATGGCTATTACCAAGGACGTGTCATACTGAGAACTAGATCTGTGTCCCTGGAAGAGATAAGGCATCTTTAAACTACTGGCAATGGGCTCGGGAGCAGAGCTTGCCTAGTACAAGTTGTAAAGCTGGATTGCTTTTTCTATAGCTTGCTAAGGACTCCCCGGAGCCACGAGCAATAACTGATAGTCGGAAAAAATATTTCTGATAGGTGTGCCGAGGGAACGCCAAACGCCTGAGACCATAGGCCTTTGTGCTCCCATAGAGAGCACCGACCGACAAGCCTCAGATTCAAAGCCGGGCCTCCTCTCCGCCCCCCCCGCCACCTCCCCTCGGCCCCCTCCTCTCCCTCCCAGCCTCTACTGCGGCGTCCTCCTGCTGGAGAAAACGGTCTTGGCCTTCACTGGGGCTTTCGTTAAACGCTGTTGTGGGGAAGTAATTATCCAACAATCAGGCCTGTCTGTGTGGGGGCGCAGCACATTCGTGAATACCACCTTGGTGATCCCAGGGGGCCTCGGGTTAGGGGCTAATCTGACCCCTTTTCAGTCTTGCCTTGGTGGGCTGACCAACCCAAGCTGGGAGTGTGTGTGTGTAAATTGCTCCAGATTCAATTGAACGCATTAAAATTTAAAAAGGATTTAAACGAAAATTTTCAATAGCTTCTGCAAAGGGGGATAATTTATTAGCTCGGAGTAAATTAAAATCTCAAGCAGGGGTAAAGCTTCAAAGATTGCTTTAATACATTTTATATGCTTTCAAAAGAAACGTTCTTCCAAATGGTCTAAAAAATCAGCCAATTTTGTCCTATTTAGCAAATTACCTCCTAACACCACAATGTTGAAAAACTTAACAATTTTTTAAAGGGAAAAATAGAGGAGGTGTGAAAAAACTCGCGCACCTTCCATAGGAAATACCCATTCCCTAAATTGCTATGTTTTTCTAAGCTGCAGTCAGGATGGCTTTTTCCCTCCCAATTCAGATGTGGGGAGATATCTGCTTTCCCTCTGCCAGGTCCCACCTGGGACCTGTCCCCAACTGGCCATGTAGGCAGAAGAGAGCACAGGTTAACAGAGGGCTTGGGAAGGCTGAGTCAGTGTCCCTGCTGGTAACTTATACCTTTATTTCAGGCATGTTCACCTGTGGAGTAGAAAGGCACTGGGGGCAGGGGAAGCTTTGCCCTGAGGTGAGGCAACCCTGTCCCGAGGGGACTTCTGGCTCCCAGTCCTTTGTGTGATAAAAGACTCTTGGCACCTACTGACGTTCCCAGGCTGAGGGAGGGAGAGTTCTTTTCCCCCTTATCTCTCTCTCTCTCTCTCTCTCTCTCTCTCTTTTTTTCTTTTTCTCTTGCCCCCTCCCCATGATAAACAATATATTTGTGTATTTTTTATGTTGGAGAATTTTCTGAATGTGCTGCCTGCAACTCTCAGCTTGTAGTCTACTTTGTGCTCTGTTTTCCAAAGGAAGGAGCATCAGCAAAACCTCCCTCCCCAGGAGGCCTCCCCCTGCAGTTCAGTGTGGAGCACGACATTGACCTGGGACACCAGATATAGAGCAGTTTGAAGGTGAAACTGATAATTTTAGAGGTCTTCAAATCAAACTATTTTGTGATCAAATCTATCTATCATCTGTCATCTATCTATTATCTATCAATCTATCTATCATCTATCATCTATTTTCATATAGTTAAAGACAAGACAAAAGGTGATAAAGACAAAATGAAATAAAATGAAGAAATAAAAGAAGTGTGAATTAGCCACTCTGTTCTTTCTTTTCTTTTCTTCTTCTTTTTTTTTTTTTTAGTAATGACAGATTTTTTGACAGACTACTTCATGCCCCTTTTCTATAATAGTACATCTATAGGGGTGCTACATTTTCTACCTCCTTTTTTTCAATTTAATATATTTTTTATTGATTTTTTTGCAGTATAACTTATATTTAATAGTAGTACATGTTTTCCTTTCCCCCTCCCCATTATCCTCCCCACAGCCTCCCCTAACCCCCCCCACATGTCCCTACCACCCCCCTCCCCGCCCCAGTGTCTTTCATTCATTGGTTATGCTCATATGCATGCATACAAGTCCTTCGGTTGAACTCCCCCAGCATCCACCTCCCATCCACCCAAGCCTTCCCCCTGTAGCTTGACAGCCTGTTCAATGCCTCCTGCCTCTATATCAATCACTCTCCCCTGTTTCTTTTCTTCAAAAATATCTTGCCTCTGCAAACTAGAAACGAACGTGTAAGAAAAAAAAATGTTTGAGTGTCAGTTTCAATGTCCAACTGTTCTGAGTCCCAGTTTCAATGTCAAATAGATCTTTATGTGTACATGTCAGCAATGGTATCCAGTTGGTGGACACATCGTGGCAATGCAAGATCCAGCCTCTCTGGTTTGGTCCTGGACCGCCTGCAACCATGCACAGCTGCCGACTGCTAGCATGGCAAGGTGTCGTCAGTGTCCCCCATCTCTGGACCGTTCTCATGACTGGAACAGACCCGTCAGTTCCTCACTGTCGCAGGAACCCACGTGGTCTTGGAGTTGTTCTCTGAAAACACACAAACACATTCTCGACCAAAAGTTAACACAGGGATCCTCTATGCAAAATAGACTTTTAATTTTTGCCTAAATGTTTTTCCTTTGGCTTATTTTGACACCATGTGTGTTTTTTCATGGGTGTCCTGCAGTTGGTTTTACAAATGGAATTTACTTTTCTGGAGTAAGAATTTTCTAGATGTATTTTACTTACAGGATATTTTTCCTTATATGATATTATCCCACTGCCCCCTCTCCTTTTTTGATTGATGGGGGCTTTCGGAAATTTTATCTTGCAGTCTTGGTAATTTTAAATTTTAATTTTTGCACACAGCTATCACTGCTTTAGGTTCTTTAGATATTAGGCAATTTTGCAGTAAGATGAACTACTAATAGATATTTTAGTTAATGTTTTAGGAAAAGCTTTTTGTCCAGTACACTAAAATTTTGTTGAGTATTCACTTATTTCACTTGGCCAATTTAAATTGATCTGAAAACTTGATTACTATTTTCCTGTCAATTTTAATACTCGAGCAGAAATCTTAGTTTACCCTGTAAATACTAGTGGAAAGGAATATTTGCATTTTTGAGTAGGTCCTGAGCATTCCTGGTAATAGACTGAATTTAGATATAGAGCAGCTATTGCTGGCCGAGTCTCTGTCTGCCACCTGGGTCCCGGTATGAGTTATGTGTGGGAGGCGAAGCAGCCGTGGGGGTAGGAGACCTCCCTCAGGAGGGGTGAGAATTCAAGCCCATGCAAGGTTTGTGGGTGAGGGCATTCTGTTCTTTCTAATGAAGAAATATTTAAGGGCCAGACCTCTATTCTGGGTACAGTGAGACATACCCTTGCAGGCAGACACTTGAAGCATACACTGTCCACAGTTTGGGACTTCCGCATTCTTACTGCACAGGCTCAGTAGTACCTTCTTTGATTGAGGTCCTGTCAGAAGGTGGAATACAGATAGCTCTTGGGAGTTTGAACCAATTTGAGATCAACCAATCACTGATCAACCAATGATTTTGTGTTAGGTTGACTCAAAGATAATTTGAAAATGTGCATGCTTAGAGGGTAGAAGAAAAAGTTATTCAAATTTCAAGCTCAACCAATTCTTCTTAATGTTCTGGCATCTCAGGATATGAGAAGCTTCGTTTGTGAAAATTATGAAATTCTCCTTAAATGTCAGGAGTTTCTTCAGTCTCTATTTTTTTCTAGTTCTTAATAACTCATATATTTCTTTCTCTATTTTGGGAATTTATTCTATTTTTTTACTTTCTGACTTTTAAAAACATATTGTTGACAGCATTACAGATGTCCCCCATTTCCCCACCTTTGACCCCCTCAACCCAGTTCCACCACACCCGAGGCCTTCACCCAACCCCCAACTTCTCTTTCTTCTGACACCTCTCAGTATGTTCTCAGTATCTATGAGTCTGTTTCTATTTTGTGTCTTAGATTCTACATATAAGTGAAATCTTATGGTATTTATCTTTCTCTGACTCATTTATTTCACTTAGCATAATATCATCCAGATCCATCCAGGCTGTCATAAATGGTAAGATTTCACTTTTTATGGCAAAGTAATATTCCATAATTTATATATACCACAGCTTTTTTATCCACTCATCTATTGATGGGCACTTGAATTGTTTCCATATTATGGTTATCTCTCTCTATATATATAAACCAAAGGACCAACTGACCAGTCTCTGTGATGTGCACTGACTATCAGGGGCTGAATGCAGGAGTTTCTCCCTGGTGATCAGTGCACTCCCACAGCCAACCTCTTGTGGCCCTGATTGGCCAGATTGTCAGCCAGGCTGAGGGACCCCACCCATGCACAAATTCATGGACTGGGCCTCTAGTTATAAATAACTGTGCAATGAACATAGCAGTACATATATTCTTTCAAATTAGCATTCTGGGTTTATTCACATATATACCCAGAAGTAGAATCACTGGATCATAAGGCATTTCCAGTTAATTTTTTCCATAGTGGCTGCATCAGTCTGCATTACCACCAGCAGTGTACTAAAGTTCTCTTTTCTCCACATTCTTGTCAACACTTGTTATTTGTCGATTTACTGATGATAGCCATTTTTGACAAGTGAAAGGTCATATCTCAGTGTAGTTTAATTTGCATATCTCTGATGATTAGTGAAGTTGAACATCTTTCATATGTGCATTAACTATCTGTATCTCTTCTATGGAGAATTGTTGATTCAGATCTTTTGCCCATTTATAAATCAGAATGTTTATTATTTGGTATTGAGTTGTATAATTTCCTTATACATTTTGAGTATTAACCCCTTATAAGATGTGTCAATGGAGAATATGTTCTCCCATTCAGGAGATTGCATTTTCATTTTGTTGGTGATTTCCTATGTTGTGCTAAAACATTTTAGTTTGATGGAGTCTTATTTTTTTTTGTTTTGTTTTGTCTTCTTTGCCTGAGAAAATATATCAGGAAAAAAAATTGCTAGGAGAAATGTTTGAGATTTTATTGCCTACTAGAGGCCCAGTGCATAAAAATTCATGCACTCAGGGGGGCCTCCTCAGCCCAGCCTGCACCCTCTCACAGTCCAGGAGTCCTCAGGGGATGTCCACCTGCTGGCTTAGGCTCGCTCCCAAAGGGAATAAGGCCTAAGCTGGCAGTTAGACATCCCTCTGGAGGGGAGCGGGTCTAAGCTGTTAGTTGGACACCCTTAGTGCTTTTGTGGAGCAGGAGAGGCTCCTGTCACCACCGCTGCACTGGCCAGCCATGAGCCCACTTCTGGCTGAGTGGCACTTTCCCTGTGGAAGCACACTAACAGGGGGAAACTCCTGTGTTGAGCGTCTGCCCCCTGGTGGTCAGTATGCATCATAGTGACTGATCATTCCGATTGTTCCACTATTAGGGTTAATTTGCATATTACCCTTTTATTATATAGGATGTTTTTTGCCTAGGAATTTTATGGTGTCAAATCTTACATTAAAGACTTTAATTCATTTTAAGTTTATTTTTGTGTATGTTGTAAGAAGGTATTCTAGATTCATGTTTTTTTTTAAAATGTATCCAATTTTCCCAACACCATTTATTGATTAGACTGTCTTTATTACATTATATGTTCTTTCACCCTTTGTCAAATGTTAATTGACCATAAAGGCCAGGTTTTATTTCTGGTTCTATTATGCTCCATTGGTCTATATGTCTGTTTTTATGCTAGTGCCATGCTGTTTTGATTACTATGGCATTGTAGTATTATTTGATACTAGTGGCCCAGTGCATGAAATTCGTACACATTAAAAGGATATTAATTAGAGGAAATAATTTAATATTACTATTTGCTCTTTCCCTACAATAGAAGTATCAGAGACTAAAGAAAATTAGTAAAATGTATATGAAAACCTTCCTCCTGTCAGAGTCTGGGGCGCACCATGGGGCCCAGAGTCAAGTCCCCACTCACTCACATGTGCCTCAAAATCACATAGACCCAGACCCGGCCCCAAATCCCCCCGCATTGGGGTAGATCCAGACTCCACCAGTCCCACTCTTGTCAAGCCACCCAGGGCAGGGTGTGTCCTCAGGTCCCCTGGCCCAGCACCAGGATGGGGGGCATAGCCTGAGGTCCCCCATCAAGTCCCACCAGGTGGGAGACATGACCTGAGATCCCCTGTCAAGCCACACTGGGTAGGGAGCATGGCTTGAGGTCCCCTGTCAATCTCCACCAGGCAGAGGAGCACAGCCTCAAGTCCCCCATGCCAGCACCAGAAGGAGGCGCAGCCTCAGGTCCCCCATCAATCCTCACTGGCACAGGGGCACAGGCTTAGGTCCCCTGTCAAGCCCTGCCATGTGGGGGCGCAGCCTGAGGTCCCCTGTCAAGCCCTGGCGGGTGGAGAGAACAGTCTGAGGTCCCCTAACCCAGCCACAGGATGGGAAGCACACCTTGAGGTCCCCTGTGAAGCCCTGCTGGGTTGGGAGTGTGGCCTGTAGTACCCTGTCAAGCTGTGCCAGGTGAGAGGCACGGCCTGAGGTCCCCCAGCCTGGAGCTGGGGTGGGGGGAGCAGCCTGAGGTACCCTAGCCCAGCACCAAGGCAGGAAGCACACCTTGAGGTTCCCTGTCAAGCCCTGCTAGGTGGGGGGCGTGGCCTGTGGTTCCCTGTCAAAGCCCTCTGGACTGGGGGAGGGTATAGGCCTCCCTTCCCTCGAGCTGCGGCCATGCCCCCCACTGGCCTCCCATCCAGCTGCCATGACCACCTCACACTCGAGCAGGTATGCATAGGGAAGGCTGGGCCAGGATAATTGGGAGGGAGTGATGGGAGCCAGCATCTGGGTAAGCTGGGCCTCACAGCTTCTCTGCTTCAGCTCCCAGCACCCCGGACCTAAGGAGTAGTACTTTCACAGGGGCCTGGCAGGCACTGGATATGGCGATGCCTTAAAAACAGAAGAAGCCCCCTTTAAACTCTGGCTGGAAGTGCATTGGGAACTTATGGTTGGGGGAAGCAACTCAACATCAGGGCTGAAATAAGACCTTGGGTAGCCTCCGGAGGGGGCAAACCAAAGTAAAAGGCATTTTTGAAACAAAGACATTTGAACTTACAGTGGATTTTAGGTGATATTAAGGAATTACCTTAATTTTTACCTTAAGGTGTGACAATGGCTGAATATTTACTTCTTTTTAAAAGATACTCATCAGAGGATATTTAAGTGGGAAACAACTTTCTTTGAAAGTATGGTGCTGTCCTGGCCCAGCCCTCCCCTCACCACAGACACCTCAAGGACCGAGCCTCTCCCGCTTGCTCGCTAGGCCCTCGAAAACACCCTGTGCAGAGGTGTGGTCCCTGCTTAGTTCCCCGCCCCCAGCCAGTGTGAAGCTAAGCATTTCCAGCTGGCACTGGCATAAAGCGCTTCGTTCCCTGCCTGCGCTGGTATGAAGCGAAGTGTTCCCCATAGGTGTGAAGTGAAATGTTCGTGAAGGGAAGTGTTCACTGGTGTCCAGGAAAGCCGTGGCCACGCCCCTAGTGACACCCCCTGCTCCTGATTGGCTGGTAGCATAGCCAATCAGGAGCCAAGGTATGTTCACATTTGCATGTTACTCTTTTATTAGATAGGACTAGTGGCCTGGTGCACAAAATTCGTGCACTGAGGGGATGTCCCTCAGCCCAGCCTGCACTCTCTCCAATTGAGGACCCCTTGGGCGATGTAAAACTGCCAGTTTAGACCCGATCAGGCTTAAACCAGCAGGCGGCCATCCCTCTCGCAATCTGGTACTGCTGGCTCCTAATCTCTGACCTGCCTGCCTGCCTGATTGCCCCTAAACACTCTGCCTGCTGGCTTGCTCTTCCCCAGTTGCCTCTCAGCCAGCCTCCTCACCCCAACTGCCCCCCCCTCTTGCTAGCCCAATTGCCCCCAACTGCCCCACTGCTGGCCTGCTTGCCCCCAACTGCCAGCCAGCTCGCCTAGAACTGCCCTGCCCTGACAGCCTGCTTACCCCAACTACCCCCCCAACTTTGCCTGATCACCCCCAACTGCCCTCCCCACCTGACCTGATCACCCTTAACCACCTCTGCCTCAGCTCCGCCTCCATGGCTTAGTCTGGAAGGTTGTCCTGAAGGTCTCCTGGGTGTCTCCCAGTCTCATTAGCATATTACCCTTTTATTAGTATAGATCAGGCAATGTGATTCCTCCAAATTTGTTCTACTTTCTCAAGATTGTTGCAGCTATTTGGGCCTTTTGGGGTTCCAAGTAAATTTTTGGAATATTTGTTCTAGTTCTGTGAAATATACCATTGGTATCTTGATGAGAATTGCATTGAATCCATAGATTGATTTGGGCAGTATGGACATTTAAAAAAATTCTTTATTGTTTAAAGGATTACATATAGTATTACATATGTCTACTTATCCCCCCATTGACCTCTCCCTGGCCAGTCCCATGCCCCAGCACATGTCTTCTCCACCTCTACTGTCTGTGTCCATTGGTTATGCTTATATGCATGCATACAAGTCCTTTGGTTGATCTCTTAACTCCCCTTCCCCTGCCTCCCTTCTGAAATGTAACAGTCTGTTCAATGCTTCTCTATTTCTGTATCTATTTTTGTTCATCAGTTTATGTTGTTCATTATGTTCCATAAATGAATGAGAGCATGTGATATTTGTCTTTCTCCAACTGGCTTATTTTGCTTAGCATAATAAATACTCTCTATGTCCATCCATGCTGTTGCAAATGGTAAGAGTTCTTTCTTTTTTTACATCAGTGTAGTATTCCATTGTATAAATGTATCACAGGTTTTTAGTCCACTCATCTGCTGATGGGCACTTAGGCTGTTTCCAAATTTTAGCTATTGTAAATTGTGCTGCTATGAACATAGGAGTGTATGTATCCTTTCTGATTGGTGTTTCTGATTCCTTGGAATATTTTCTTAGAAGTGGGATCACTGGGTCAAATGGGAGTTCCATTTTTAGTTTTTTGAGGAAACTCTATACTGTTCTCCACAATGGCTGCACCAGTCTGCATTCCCACCAGCAGTGCACAAGGGTTTCTTTTTCTCCACATCTTCTCCATCACTTGTTGTTTGTCGATTTGTTAATAATTGCCAATATGACAGATGTGAGATGGTACCTCACTGTTGTGTTGATTTGCATCTCTCGGAAGATTAGTGATTTTGAGCATGTTTTCATATGTCTCTTGGTCTTTTGTATGTACACTTTCAAAAAGTGTCTATTTAAGTCCTTTGCCCATTTTTTTGATTGGATTGTTTATCTTCTTTGTGTTAAATTATATGAGTTCCCTGTCAGATTTAGAGATTAGGCCCTTATCAGATATAACATTGGAGAATATGTGCTCCCATGCAGTGGGCTTTCTTTTCGTTTTGTTGGTGGTTTCCTTTTCTGTGCAGAAGCTTGTTTATTTTGATGTAGTCCCATTTGCTTATTTTCTCCTTAGTTTCTATTGTCCTAGGAGCTGTATCAGTAAAGATATTGCTATGACATATCCTATCTAATATAGAGGAAATATGCTAATTGACCCTCACACCATTGCAAAGATGGCAACGCCCACAGCCAATAAGGAGGAACTATACTGACTGCCTCACCCTCAAAGATGGTGAAACCCACAGCCATAAGATGGTGGCACCCAGTCCCCTCAACCCCACCAGGGTGTCAGGTGTATGGCCACTTCCAGGAATCCCCCAGTCCCCTCAGCCCCCCAGCCACCCAGGACTGGCCTGAAGTGCAGGCAAGTCTCAGATGGCAGCTGCACAGCCAACACCCGAGATGCAGGCAAATCTTAGGTGTTGGCTGCCCAGCTGCCCAGGTCTGGCCCGAGGTTCAGGCAAGCATTGGATTGTGGCTACCCAGCCAATGCCTGAGGCACAGGCCCAAGGTGCAGGCAAGCCTCAATGGCGCTGCCCAGCTGCCCAGGGCTGGCTCGAGGTTTGCACTTCCAGCAGTGGCAGCAGCAGAGGTGTGATGTGGCATTGCCTTCCCCTGATCACTGGGTCATCTCCTTTCCCTGAGGGCCCCCGGACTCTGAGAGGGGGCAGGCTGAGCTGAGGGACTCCCCCTTCAGTGCATGAATTTTCATGCACGAAGCCTCTAGTATCTGATATTTTGCTGCTTATGTATTCTTCTAAGATTTTCATGATTTCCTATCTTACATTTAAGTCCCTTATTCATTTTGAGTTTTTTTTTAATGTACAGTACAAGTTAGTGGTCTAGTTTCATTTTTTTTGCATGTATCTGTCCAGATTTTCAAACACCATTTGTTGAAGAGACTGTGTTGACTCCATTGAATGCTCATGCCTCCTTTGTCAAATATTAATTGAGTGTAATGGCTTGGTTAGATTTCTGGGTTCTTTGTCCTGTTCCATTGGTCTATATGTCTGTTCTTGTGCCAGTACCAGGCTCTTTTGAGAACCGTGGCTTTGTAAAATAGCTTGGTATCTGGTATTGTGTTCCTCCAACTTTGATCTTCTTTCTCAAGATTGCTGCAGCTATGTTATTCCATATGAATTTTTGGAGTATTTGTTCTAAGTTTGTGAAATATGCCATTGGTATTTTAATGCAGATTGCATTAAATTTATAGATTGCTTTGGGTAATATGGACATTGTATGATGTTTATTCTATCAATCTATGAGCACAGTATAGTCTTCCATTTGTTTATGTCTTCTTCTATCTCTTTTTTCAATATCCTATATTTTTCCAGGTAGTATGAACATTTTAATGATATTAATTTAACTTATTCATGATTGTGGTATATGCTCCCACTTATTTTTATCCTCTTCAATTTCTTTCTTCAGTGTCTTAAAAGTTTCTTACAGCAGGTTGTTATATCCTTCGTTAAATTTATTCCTAGGTATTTTTATTTTGCAATTGTAAATGGGTTTGTTTTAATAGCTTTCTTTTTTTGATAATTCATTTTACATATATAAGCCCAGTGACATTTATGACGGAACCAGCAGAAGGCCTGGTTGCTAGGATGCTCACTGTCCACTGGGGGCAGATGCTCAATGCAGGAGCTGTGTCCTGTTGGTCAGGGTGCCCTCACAGTGGGAGTGCCACTCAGCCAGAAGCCAAGCTCACAGCTGGTGAGCACCAGGGCAGTGGCGGGAGCCTCTCCTGACTTTATGGCAGTGCCAAGGAGTGGCGAGTCAAGTGTTAAGGAGTGAGCAGGCAGGCAGGAAGAAGTGGCAAGCCAAGCAGTAAGGATTGAGCAGCAGACATTGAGGAGAAAGCAGGTGGGTGGTAAGGAGTGAGCAGGCGAGTGGTTAGGAGCAAGCAGGCAGGCGGTTAGGAGCAAGGGGTACTGAATTGGGAAAGGCATGTCCAACATCCCCCAAGGGGTCCTAGATTTTGAGAGGGTGCAGGCAAGGCTGAGCGACACACTTCCCCCATGCAGAATTTTGTGCATCAGGCCTCTAACTGTTGTATAATATCACAACTGATTTCTGGATATTTATTTTGTATCCTGCTACTTTTCTGAATTAATTTTTTATAATATATATCTTTTAAAATTCTTTATTCATTCCTAACACACTTATTTTCTAGTCTTTTTCTTATTGTTCAGTTATTTGGGTCCTAATTCTTTATGTATAGTGGTATTTTTCCCCTGTGTGTGTGCTTTGATGGGGTCTCTGTGGATTTCTTTTGCCCTTGGGGTTGTATAATTGTCCCTACAAAGCAGTTTTTCTTTTTTCCCCTTCATATTTTTTTTGATATTTCATATTACAGAAGAAATTTTCTTAGGTTGTGGTGCCCACAGCACGAGGAAGTAACATACATTGGATCTCACGCACACTCATGTCACATGCCTGTGACTTTAACGTTTTGCGGGTTATCTTTTCTTCCTTATAACTGAAGACAGACGACAAGTTGCACTGATATTTCTCTAGGTTGGTGAATGAAGTTTTTAATTCTTTTTCTCATGGACTACATAGCCTTTCACAACTCTGGACTTAAAAACAATAAGTTATTCCAGCTTGTGCAGGTGAGAGGTTTTATACCTGTTCCAATGTGGTTGTTAATGTCTTGGTCCCAAACTCTAGAGTCTTATTTAGCTTTGCAGTAGCTCACAGTTTTTAATTCTTAGAAAGTTACTTTTGCTCTTTAGAATTTCCCTAAGCATTAGAACTTACATCTTCTTTCAACATATTTATAAACTCCTATTGGGAGGGGATTTCTTCCTATAACCCAGGTTTGCCATATTGTTAAAGTTTCACACCAATATTTGGAATGTATAAAGCTACACTATGTGGTGGTCATTTAATGGGTATATTTGATGAAGTCCAATAACATGCTTTTAAGCAGGGGAGGGAAATATGTTGCCTTTTTATTAATGATAGAGGCCCAGTGCACGAAATTCGTGCACACGGTGTGTGGAGTGTCCCTTAGCCCAGCCTGCACCCTCTCCAATCTGGGACCCTTTGAGGAATGTCTGACTGCCCATTGGGATCGGGCCTAAATGGGCAGTCAGATATCCCTCTCACAATCCAGGACTGCTGGCTCCAAACTGCTCACCTGCCTGCCTTCCTAATTGCTCCTAACTGCTTCTGCCTGCAAGCCTGACCATCCCTAGCCATTTCCCTGCCAGCCTTATTGATGCCTAATTGCTCCCCTTTCAGCCTGTTTGCCACTAACTGCCCTCCCCTGCAGGCCTGGTCACCCCTAACTGCCCTCCCCTTCAGGCTTGAGCACCCCCAACTGCCCTCCCTTGCAGACTGGTCCCTCTCAACTGCCTTCCTCTGCTGGCCTGGTCACCCACAACTGACCTCCCTTGCAGGACTGTTCCCTCCCAACTGCTCTCCTCTGCAGGCCATCTTGTGGTGGCCATCTTGTGTCCACATGGGGGCAGTCATCTTGTGTATTGGAGTGATGGTCAATCTTCATATTACACTTTTATTAGATAGGATAGAGGCCTGGTGCATGGGTGGGGGCCAGATGGTTTGTCCTGAAGGATGTCTTGGATTAGGTTGGGGTTCGCTTGGGGCATGGGGAGGCATGGGCGAGGAGCCTGTGTGGTTTTCAGGTTGACCACACTCCCTGGTGACCCAAGCAGAGAACTAGTATCTGAGATTTATTTTTCTTCTACAATTGAAACTTTGTAGCCTGGAGTGGAGCCAAGGCTTCTGCTTGCTTCGTGGCAGTAGCCATTTCTATTGAAATTTATTTACCTTCTATAATTGAAACTTTGTAGCCTTAAGTGGAGGCCTGAGCCGCCAGGGAAGGTGGAAAGCTTGGCTTCCTCCATCTCTGGGTGAAACTCAAGCCTCCTGCTCTCTCCAGCTCTGTGGGTGCTGTCATTATCTTCTATAATTGAAACTTTGTAGCACTGAGTGGAGACCTGAGCAGGCAAGGACAGGTGGAAAGCTTGGCTTCCTCCATTGCTGAGGA
Organism: Antrozous pallidus; assembly: GCA_027563665.1. NCBI lineage: Eukaryota > Metazoa > Chordata > Mammalia > Chiroptera > Vespertilionidae > Antrozous > Antrozous pallidus. The sequence goes on along the minus strand of CM050523.1, from coordinate 4,979,171 downwards.
AACCCAAGCCTCCCTCCTGCTCTCTGTGGCCGGCAGTCTTCTTGGTTGGGTTTATTTGCATATTTGCTCCTGATTGGCTGGTGGGTGTGGCTTGTAGGTGTAATGGGAGGTATGGTAAATTTGCATATTGCTCTTTTATTAGATATGAGGATTTATTCGTTATGTACTTGTACACATTTGTCAAGCATTTAATGTATGGAGTATGGTATAGGGAAGATAGTCAATTATATTCTAATAACTATATATCGTGTCAGATCAGTACTGAGTTTATCACTTTGTAAGTTATATAAATGTCTAAACCCTGGGTTGTACTTCTAAGACTAATGTACTAGTAATATTGTGTATCAAGTATAATTGAAAAATAAAAAAAATTAAAATTTAAAAAGTGTTAGGCAGTGCCCTGATCACTTTACTGCAATGTCACCTCACCAAGGTCCAGTAGATACTATGATTAATTCCACTTGGGTAAACCTTTTTTGCTGATGAGGAAACCTAGTTCAAGGGCTGTGAGCTTATCCAAGGCAACTTAATTAGGAAGTCTGATAGTAAGTCTTAAACCTAAACAGTCTGCATACAAGGTCCATTCTATAGGAAAAGAAACGATGATTATGACTAATGGTAATAATAATAGAATTCAATATTGATTTAGTTTGACTATATTTCAAGAAACTGTTAAAAAACATTTGATAAATTAACATATTTCTGACAATAATTCCATAAGCCAGTTATCATTATTCCCAGTTTTCAAGTGAGAAAAACTGAGACAAAGTCTAAAAGTCACATAGCTGGTAAATGGCTAATTTAGTGTCTGAACCCAGCAGCCAGAGCATGGAGCTCACCCTCATAGCTCACCCTCAGTGTTGGGGATGACAAGACTAATTAGCTGTGTGCTGTATGGTCCAGTGAGGAAATGACCAGAGTTCAAACTAAAGTGGTGGCAATGAGAATGGGGCAGGCAGGTATGACAGCTGTGAGGGAACCACAACTTGGCCTCGTGTGGCTCCAGGAAAGAAAAGCCTGTGATTCAGGGAGGGCCTGCAGATTGTTTCCTAACCTCTGTCTTGTGCCCTTACCCAAAGCAAATAAGAATGGTTTGGGTAAAACATACGCTTTGCTCTATAAAAACACACAAAAAAGAAGAGACCAAAATGTTTTGTTTCAACTCCACTATTATTTCAGCAACATTTAATGGAGGATTTGCCAATTAAATAATTCAGGAACATCTGTGGTTGCTTTTTGTAAGATGAGTTTTCTGGAAAGTGAATGTTCACTCTTCTATATGCAAGTAAATATTTATAGTTTACTTAAAGAGAAGGGCACCTCATCACTGTTTTGTGTAACATATTCTCATTTGATTACATATTTTCCAAGAATATAAAAACAAGTTATTCACACAATTCACAGACCATGCCTGTCTTGAGTATTATGCTTGCTCTTTTTAAAACGGTGCTTTCTTCTCAAACCCCAGTAACTTGTAGAAGGTTTGATTTACAAGAGTCATAATATATCTTTAGCAACTTACCCAGCTCCTTTACATGACTCCTCCTCCTGATTATAGACATACATTTTCAAGACAGGTGGCCGGTATTGGGAGTAGTCTGGGGATATGAATGATACAAAAGCTAAGTGGCCCATATAGGTACTGAACCTCTAACCTTTGCCTCATTAGCACAAAGCTCCAACCATCCGAGCTTACCTGCCACAGACTAACGGTGTGTGCGTGGAGATACAGCCACATCAATAACATTTTCTAAAGCAAAACTCACTGGCCTGAAAGTAACCGGAAGAACCATCTGTATAGATCTCATACCTGAGAGGATGCACAGCTATCCTAATGGGGGGCTGAAGGGCTTCTTTTCTATAAGCCAGGCATTCAGTCACCCCTGTGTCCTGAAAGGACTGGAAGATTTGAGGAATTCACATAAGTTAATGCACACTTTTAAGAATGTACTTTTATTTCCATGTTTCTCTGGCCCAGTGGAAAATGCAGGGCTTCTTATTCACAAAGTATTAAGAATTTAAATACAGTGAAAGCAGAACATTAAACCAAGCCTAGGGACCTTCTAAGTGTGGCGGCTTGTGCAGCTGTACAGGTGCCACACCCATGAAGCCAGCTCTGGGCCCACAAAGTGTTTTCCCATTTGTAGCCTATCATAAAGCCACACTGGTCCACACACAAGGACAATGGATGAGTTCACCCCAAATCTAGATAATCTGGATGTATTTAACATAAATGTTGTCCTTTAGCTTGAGAGTCTAGTCTATCTTTGAAAACTTTTGGGATTAAATTATGCTTTTTGATAAACTATTAAGAAGGGGAGATGAACGACATTTGTTATGCCCTTAATTGGCAAAGTAAAAAGTGTATTACCCATGTCAAGAATATAGTTAAAAAAAGAATTACTAGTATAGTAGTTACTAGATGACATTAAATGGATAGACTGAAAAACACACACACGCATTAAGTAAAATGCAGAGTGATATCTAAAACACAATATCATTCATACATAAATTAAAAATAATGTATTTCAAAGATTTACACATATCAAGGATATGTTGTGGTTGGAGGAGGAAGGACTGGAATTCAAATGAGGTCAAAGAGAAAATCATGAAAAAGACAAGAAAAGCACTTTATACCAAGTGATGTTCATAACTGAGAACCCAATTAACAGAACTTTCATAATCTGAAGTCCCCAACAATAAACATTCCTCTTCCTAAGAGTTGAAATCCCAACTGCAGATGTTCAGCAACCTGTGATCACAGCCCTTACTGTTCCTCAGACCACCACAAAATCCACATTCCCACACCCTATCAGGGATTGTAAAGCAATTTTTCATATACTATCTCTTCGGATCCTTGAAACACCCTAGTGTTGTTATATGATTATCCTCATTTTACCAACAAGAAACCTGAAGCTCAGAAATAAAGGTAATTGGCCAATCAACAAAAACGTGGAGGAATCCAGATCCAGATCCAGGTCTTCTGGCTTCTGTTACTATACTGCTTTCAGTATCCCCAAAGGCTTTCTTCCTGATAGGGTGAGTTCATCTTACATTGGGGTGACAGCACAGTTAGGAAATGTTTGTTTTTATGAGAAACATATATTGGTGGCATATTGGAACGCACTTACAAATGATAGAGGCATTCTTTTCTCAGGGTCTCTACCTCTACCTTCTTCCTCATGTTTCTCTCATTCTCATATCAGAAACGACCCTCAGAAACAATTCTAATTTTTTTGTAAAACAAGTCATGTGATTATAGAAAGGGATTTAAATGGACTACTTCTCTGAGACTCAGAGTACACGCCGTGCCTGCAGCCTTGCAGGTAGGCTCTACTGCTCTGCAGGCACGTTGTGCTCCTTTCTTTGTCCTCAGAAAAACAGCTGCTTATATCTGAATGAACACTTGCAGACTGTTAGTAGCTTCTCTTTTAGTTGCCCTTCTGTAGGCTAATTTAGTCAAGATCCTTCCATCTTTTCTCACAAATACTATTATTCAGAAGGCTTCAATCATTGTTGTTTTTCACTCCTCTGCAATTCACATTCTCCTGTTCCCTGCTTCCTCCTTGGTGCTACATGGCATCTCCCCGTGTCTACTTGAGCATGTAGACCAATGGTTCTCAAAGTGTCGTCCTTGGAAGAGTAGCATCACCATCACTGGGAAAATTGTTAGAAAAGCAAATTACCGGGCCCCATAGCCATGCAACCAAAACACAAACTCTAGAAATAGTGTCCTACAATCAGGTTTATCAGGCCTTTCAGCGTTTTCTGATGCTTGCTAAAGTTTGAAAATTATTACTATATATATATATATATATATATATATATATATATATATATATATATATTTGAAAGAGGAAGGGAGAGGAGAAGAGAAATAGGAACATCAGTGATGAGAGAGAATCATTGATCAGCTGCCTCCTGCATGCCCCACACTGGGATCAAGCCCAAAACCTGGGCATGTGCCTTGACCAGGAATCAAACTGTGACTTCCCAGTTCATAGGTCGATGCTTAACCACTGAGCCATGTTGACCATGGGAGATTTATTTTTTTTATCACCGCTTTTCCCATCCCACTGTAGGCAGAAATACTTTTTAGCCCCATTTGTGTTGGGTGTGGTCACATAACTTGCATTGGTCAATGGAGTGTTAGTGTGATATAAACTTAAATGTTTATGTGGCTTAGGTTGGCTCTTGCACACCAGTGACTCACCTTTGAAGAACATGCCCTGGGAACAAGAGATGGTGGTATTATATGAATACGACAATTTAGTTTGTTTCAAAAGGAAGTGGAAGCAGAAGTGAACTGGTTAGATGTCTATCTCACTTGCTCTAGACTCCATGATGGAAAACAAATGCTTGTCCGGTGAATGAACTGAATGTCAATAATGCTTAATTCTAAAAAATAAATAATAAATAAGGGGAGAGAAATTATCAAATAAATTATTGATTTTAGGCTAACTTTTTAAAGATGACCTTTTAGATTTTTTAGAGGTAAAACAAACCCTCATGACAGAGGATTAAAAAAGAAAATCAGATTAAATAAATAATTTTCTCACATTATATGATGTGTGCAGGGAGACAGAAACTGTCCTTGGTTCAGTGGGTTGATGATATTATGATCAGCATCTCTTGTGCAAAAGGAACTGGCACTAACTCTGTTGATCCCATTCTAAGTATTTCAATAGAAAGTACTAATAAAGGGAATCGGTTACATATGTGTTGGAAGAGCAGAGAATTGGACTGGGCAAGTGAGACTCACCAGATATTGGCATCAATAGGAAGGACAGAAGAATAAATGAAGCATATTCTACACAGATTCTCAGAAATCTCCAACAGATCTGAGCTCAAATACTTATAGCATCCTCCCACTCATAGGTACCCCTGCATTAACTTTTGTCATTTCCCACGATCCAACCAGTTCATCTTTGATTAATTCTGCTTAAATCATGTGCATTCACATCCTTATCTAAAGGTGCTAAAAGTCACCCATTTGATTTCAAAAATGTTTGTATTAAGTAGATGGGTTCTGCTTTTATGATCAGTAACTTTTAGCAAAATAGTATCTGAAAAGAGAGTTGACAGGCTTTAGTGGATTATCCCAGGAGCAGAAGCTGTGATTAGGATATGATTTACAAATCTTAAATAGAAAAATGTAAAAGAGTTGAACAACTCTTTAAAAAATAAATTGTGTTGGATTACAATTAACATAAAATCTACCATTTTAACTTTTTAAGTGTATAGTTCAATAGTGTTAATTACATTCATGTTGTTGTGCAACTTTCACCACCATCCAACCCCAGAACTCTTCATCTTGCAAAACCAAAACTCTGTACCCATCAAACAACCCTGATTTCCTCCATCTCAGGTCCTGGCAACCCCTAGGTTACCTTCTGTCTCTATGAATTTGGCTACTTTACTACCTCATGCAAGTGGAGTCATGTAGCATTTGTCTTTCTGTCACTAGCTTATTTCACTTATCGTAATGTCTTTAAGTTTCATGCAGTTTGTAGCATGTGTCAGAATTTTTTTCCTTTTTAAGGCTGAATGATATTGCATTGTGTGCATATACCACAGTTTTTTTCTTTTATCTATTGATACATAGACAGACTCCTGGTTTACTTCCATCTTTTGGCTCTTGTGAGTAATGCTACTATGAATGTGGTTGTACAGGAATGGAAGCATTCTTTCTCATCACAGCCTTCTCTGAGAAGTGGTTAAAGAAGAAACATTTATGGAGAAAATAGTTAAGTGCAGTCATGATAGATTTGTATTAATTACTTGCATTTAATTACCTTATATAGAGATAAGCAGAAATAACAAAGTGGATGTCAGAAGAGAGCAAAAGCATGGGCACATAATTCTGAAAATGTGGAAAGAAGAGGAAACTTATAAAATGTTAACAGAAGTGATTTTCATTAGGGTGTCTTGGGTGGGGTAAGACAGTTCAAGATGAGGGGGTTTATTACATTTTCTAGACTCATTTCTGGAAGACCATCAGTGGATATCTAAGCTCAACAGAATCTCCTTGGTAGATAAGAATATATAGCAGTCAGAGGGAGAAAGTACATGGGCTGAAGAAGACACAAGAGCCAGTGTTTTACAAAGATAATCTATAAAAGAGCTGAACTGATGCAGTAGAGGGGGATCGCTGCAGCATTATGTCCCAAACCCAGTGTCTTCTAGAACCCTTTCATGCTCCCTATAGGAAGCAGAGTCCACTCTTCTGGCATGTGGGTTATCAGAGGACTCACCTGGACCTAGGAGAATGTATTGGAAGTGAGGTTGTGTGATTCCCAAGCCTGAGTCAGAAAAACATCATGGCTTTTGTCTTGCTGTTGGAATCCTCAGTCTTCAGGTCTTCAGTTGTCATGTAACTCGTCCTCCTGTTCAGAGACAGCCATGCTCTAAGGAAGCCCAATGGGGCAGCTGAACAGAGACCTGTAGAGAGACCCCCAAGACTGTGAAAGAGAAAATGATGTCCAGGAAGTCCATAGATGTTACATCTTCAGCAACTGCATGAAAGACACTGAGGAAGAACCATTAAGACCATGTGTAGGAATTAGCCTTCCTCTAATTCCTGACCCATAAATCCTGTGACAGACAATAAAGTAATTGTTGTTTCTCTAAATTACTACATTGTGGAGTGATTTGATACATAGCCTTGGATAACCAGAGCACTGCTTTTGGGCCTTGCCTGATTTTTTCTTTTTTTTTTAACTTTTTACTGAATTGCAGTGATTTGAAAATAGAACTGCCTTTGCTTTCATAAAGTGTCAGACCAGGTGGAAACAGAGAAACTGGGAGGACTTGGATGAACACTTGCCAAAAAATAGAATAAATAAATATGAATAACGGGAGAGAAAAGGACCAGAGACCAGGTGTGAGTAGAACGTTTTTAGCATTTTGTGGTGAATGACAGGAAAATGCCTTCTGTGCAATATAAGCATTGTTCCTTCCCTACTTCCATGTTGCTAAATGGGAGGTGGGGTTCATGGTGGAGAAGATAAGAAAGAAGGAAGGACACCTCACTGCCTCACTGGGACAAGTGTAACATGAGTGATGCCAGGGTGATACTAGGTTTCCTTGGTTTCTCAATTATCAGGTCCTAGAGATTACCTAAGTGCTGTTGCAATAATTCCCCTTTTGGGGGCACTCAGAGGTCATGCTTCCTTTCAGGTACTTATTGTTAAGCCTTGAGCAGAGTCAGGTCTGGCAGTGGGTGCTTTGTGACCAGAACAAAGGGCAAAATAAGTGTATATGCCTCTCTACACCACGAACATAATTTATAGCCTTTTAATCCTTTTACTTGTCTCTGCTTATGAATTTCTCATAGAATTATTTAATGATGTGAGTTCAAAACTTACCTAATTTACAATATCTTTCCTCAGTGATGCAGTGAGACACTGCATACCATACTGCAGAGGTAGCAGCTTGAATGTGGTGGAGAGAAAAATCACTCAACACCAGACAATTAATACTTAAGCAGGCTCCAATGTGCTATCTCTGGATTCCAATAACCATGGCAGGATGCTAGGAAGTTTCACAGATCAAAGGAAGAGTGAATCATGTTAAGTAAAGAGCATCAAACATTCCAATCTTGGAATACCTCCCTGTCTCCAGACATCCCATAATGTGAGGGAATGCATTTTACAGGGCAAATGCAATAAAAGCAAAGGAGCAGAGGATGTCATTTTAAACTGACTCAAAAGTCTGGAAAAGGAGACACGAAGATTATGCTCAGTAGCATTGGAGAAGCTTGTTACTGTAATAAACTCAGGAATCACATGCACAGATCTCTGACATTAGTGAATATATGTTATAAATTACAATGGCTGTGGATATTCAAGATCCTCTGAATGGACCAATCACATTGACCTGCAATAGGAGACAAAGCATAGAGTGAGTGGTAATGAGGGACTCCATAAACAGGTATGAGGAGTCCCAGTCTGTTAGGTATATCAAATTCACTCCTACTAGTTTTATCCCAAGAATTTCCCCTATGAAAACATTGTCAAAATAGATAGACAGAAAGGGCGGTCTCAAATACAGGTGAGATATTACAGGCAAATTATTGTTAAGTCATGTCTTACTACAAGCCAATTTCAGAGCACCTGTTCTTTGCATGGGGCAATCTGGTGGGGAACAGTTTCAAATCCAGGTTCGTACTGACATTTTAAAGAAATGAATCACATCACCTGGGAGATACTTCAGTGACCTCTACACAGACTCATAGGAAATGAGGCTTTAGTCTGAGCCCAGTTTTAGTAGAGAAAAAGTCGGTACCACTCAGCTGATGCTAAATGTTGACAGAAGGAAGAGGGACACATTCCAGGACTTCCTTTCCTCATGCTGATGCACACGGATATGGTGAGAATGTGTCTGCTCATATGGGTAGGAAGCTGCAGACCTCAAACTCATCAACAAGCATACAATTCAAAGTGGAGAGAGAGCGGGGAGAGAGACTCAAATTAGTAACACGCGTCTGTTTCCCAATGCTCACTCAGACAGAGGTTCAATGGCTGGAAATTATTGTAATGAAGCAGATGCCAAGGGGATGCTGCAAGTACAGCGACTTGCCAGCGGCAGTGATTGCGAGCCTACAGTGTCAGGATTCTTGCTCAATCTCCACATTGTGAGTGTCTAAGTACCTGCTGGTGCAGTGCTCCTCCCTTGCCAACTTGAACAATTGTATGGACGACTTTGAACTCTGGGGTCTGCTTGGAGCTAAAAGAGCAGCATTTTCCCAGTCTTCAGATTGAGGAGAGGCGCCACTGTCCGCTGTGGTGCCCGGTGCCCTCATTTCAGAAGCAGGTCCCTTCCTTCCTCAACACGGTCTCTGCTCTGCTCCCTGTATCTTAGCTGGCCATTCTCCATTTTCAAGGCTTGGGAAGAGAAACCGTCTTAAAATACTAGGTTTCCTTAGTTTCTCAACTATCATATCTCAACCCAACAGATGGTAAGCATCTAATAGGTGAGCAAGTATTCAGGTTTATGTTGGAGTTTCCTGGTTGTTATTTTTGAAAAGGTGGCCCCAGCCAAGGCCTCCTTGGTCCTGAAGGAGAGGAGAGGTGGGGGAAGCTTAGAACAGGCCACTTTCAGGTCTGTCTCCTGTGCTCTGCTCGTCTCACCAGCTCTGAGGACGCACTGGCTGGCAGAGAGGCTCCCGGCATGTCCCACTTCAGGAGAGGAGAGGTGACCAGGAAATGAAGCTTGAGTTTTCTTCTGTTGAAAATGTATTCACATGTGGACAGGATATAAGACCACCTACAACTCACAGTTCACAAGGCAGCTGTGTGTGTGCCACAAGGCCACTGATGGCGTCTGGTGCTTTCCCACTTCCACGCTGCCCTTGAACAGCTGGGCAGCGCCCTTCTTTCCCCTGCACTTTCCCCCTCCCCCCTGCACCCGGCGCACTCTGCCCGGAAGACCGCACTCTGCCCTGTACCTCCCACACTCCCTGCACCGCCCACACTTGGTTGAGGCCTGCAATACCGCTCTGTGTTAAACGCTGTGCCGCAGCTAAATGTTGAAAATATAAAAGAGAAAAAACTTGCCCAATTCAGCATCTGACCTCACCATGCTTACAGCAAGATGGTAAAAGACAGCAGAATGGCTTTCTTAAACCTTACATTAACTTTTACTCCATACACAATATTACTTAGAATATATGGAGTCTTTTCCCTTTCTCTTCCACCAACACCACACAGTAACAGCCCATCGTATAGTCTGTTATATACACTTCAAGAGTGTAGATATTTTAAAATACAAAACTGTTAAGTTCAACATAAAATAATAGTTCAAAGATGTAAATATATTTTGACTTCACAAAAGAAATACTTCATAATTTACACTATCCATTTTTGAGGAAGAACGGCTTTGCTACTTATGAGTTATTGGTTTCTCCTTCATGATTAAATATCCAATGTCTGGTAGGTCTGGTTGACATTTTTTTCCATTGATTTTTAGCATTCTTAGAAATAAAGGATACATTTGAAATTCAATGCAGAAGGAATTCTCTCATAGATTATGGCAAATCGGCAAAACTTAGAATTGATGTGTTAAACAACTTCCACAAGTCAGTGTGGGAAGTTGGGGTGGCTAGTTCACGGTGATGACTGAATCCTCCATGGATGGGCTTCTAGAATCGCATTGCTTAACAATGGTTATTATCCATTAACCTAAAAAGAGGCTTAGAACTTTTTAATCCTATAATCTGAAAAGATTGAGGTGTGCAAAGTTTTTCTAATCACAACTCAGCTAAATTATCTGTATGTTCAAAATTGTGCTCAGTTACAAGCAATCCCTAAATAGCAGCTGGAACAGCAGCCTGCTGCTTCTCGGAGCTTGCCTAGCCATGAAATAACAATGTTTGGAGTGTGGATTCAGAAGTAGCTTACCGCATTTATCATTGCAATTGTATGAAGTTAGTTAATATTTCTCTAGTACATTCACATTTATTTCCCACATATAGAAGCAAACATAGTTATAAAGATGTGCTGAAAGCTTGGTTTCAGAACACATTGGAATTTGGGTTTTGGTCATCAAAGATGTGATAAACAACATGCATTAATGTACAAAAAGAATTGAGCTTTTTAATGGGACATCGAATAAGACTTTATTAGTATCTATTAGGTTCCACGCAAAGCGCAGGAGCAGCCTTAATGAGCACCATCCATCAGTGGGTCTGCTATGAGATAACAGTACCCCTAAAACTAGCAGCCAGAGAGCACTTCGTACTTTTTTACCTTTATCTTTACAATTAGCTGACATTCTATCCTGTTACACTGGCCTTACTATTAGTAATAGTGAACCAATTTATAAACCCATTAGTGACACTTTTTCCAGAAGATAAAAACAGTCAAAATTATCTGGCAGCAATTAATCTTAATGGCTGTATGCAGTAAACAGCAATGGGCTAATTCCAGCTCTGTCAGCCCCATCAAACAATCCCGCATTAGGCAGCTTTTCAGTGATCCATTAAGCATATTCAGAACAACAACAAATTCAATGCTGAAGGCATATGCACTAAACATTACAACAGTGATCTTCTGAAGCCATCATTATCTCTTAAATAGTACTTCCCCCATGTATTATCATTATGCTGTACATTAGAAATACTTTGATTAAACTCCCTTAATTCATAACAGACAGCTGCAGACCATTTATGCAGTTAATCTCAACACAACAGCTATGAGGAAATATAACAAATGAAGGCTGTAAACTGGAAGTCATTACTCTGAAAGACTGGGTTTCTAGCCCTCTCAGAGCAGAGTGCAGCCTACGGATGGGCTTTAGGCTCACAATAATGGGGACAGACTGTTAGCGACCTTCCACTTTCCCTGTAACACCTGTCTCCAGGGTGGGTGTGCCTTCAGCTAAGTGTGTGGCCAGTGCAGACAAGGCCCTGTGTACTACTCATTGACCGATCCAAGAGCTCAACAGAGGAGAGACAAGACCACGATTAACTTCTATTTCTGAGCCTGGATATAAAGAAGTAAAGGTTTTGTTTGAATAAGAATAGCCTCATGGATTTTGCTGAGTCCTGACTTCAAAGCATTGGCAACTGTTCCCATTCTATGCCACCATTAGCAACAGCTTCTGATTTCCTTTCCAACAAGTAGTGTCTTCTATAATTTAATTCAGAGTACTTAAAAATGTTTCCTACAAAATTTCCTCTGTAAACTTTCTTTCTCATGTGTGTGGTATTTTTATCTAATGTCCAGAAAAGTCTGAATGCAAAAAATCCCCCCTCCCAAATGTCAGTAGCCACACCCCAAGTTCCCATTCAGAGGAATAGCATGTGCATTGGCTTAACTTGATAAACATGAACCCAGTGTCAAATCTCCTGTATCACACCTCCACAGAATTTCTCCTCTAACAGGCAGAGACACCATAAACAGCTGCATGAATAGACTCTATGTGCCTGGCATTTTCTTTATTCCTCACATAGGGCTCATTTCAAAGTTCTAAAATACAGACACAGTGTCTACCTTTTGATAAAATGGTCAACAAATTAAAACATAAATTTAGAGTCCCTTTGCCAACTTGGGCTTTCAGGGTTAGCATCAATGAATTAAATATTGATTCCAAATGAAAAGCACACTCACCATGGAACAATAGGGTCTGCTCTCAGAGGTAAAGGCCAAGCCTGTACAGATTCACACTAAGTGTCTGAGGTGATCACCACAGCTGTGGATAAACTGGCCCATTCCCCCAAGATGCCTATGACCACACGGCTATCAGTGTTTGTTCTCGGTGTGGAGAGAGTAGGTTAGCTGGGTGGAGGCATCTCATTACTCTGGGCCTTTGAGTTCCTCTTGTGCTACAAAGACCCTTCCTCCTCTCATCCATGTTTCCTCCCACCCTTCTTGTAACACCATGCTTTTTTAAAAAAATAGAAGCTCTAGTGAGTTTTCCTTAATTTTTTTCTCTTTCCTTTACGTTTGTTTTAAAGGTGTGGATGTGGTGATTGCTTGCTTTGTCTCTTGTTTCTCAGATTTGCGTTTGAAACAAAGCTGTGGCCACTCACTCCCGGTCACCAGGGCATCCTGAAGCCATTGCAGGCCTGAAGTGCAGTTAGAAAGGACCAGGACTTTCACCGGGACAGTCTGCCCACCTTGAGGTCAGCGCTCTGCTGTGCGAGGTCCTGAGCACTGCTACCAATTGCTAAGGCACAAACACATCTGAGAGATTGTTCCCCTCCGTAGACATTCACAACATGTGCCAGCTCAGTCAAGCACCAGGAAGTCTGGAGAAAAGAGACTGACTGGACTTCCTTAAAGTAGAAAAACTGCTGACATTTTATGGGGCACTGATCTTTCACAGGTATATATTTAGACATGTTTTCATAATTCCTGCTTATAATATTTAAACTTAATATGTGGCAGAAAAGAACATGTTAAAATTTGATCAATTATGCTTTCTTCTAATTTTTGTAAGATTTGGTTTACCTTAAAATTACTCCACTGTTGACAAGTGACCATCAGCAAATGAGATTATGTTAGAAATTCATGAGCTGTATAGATCTTGCCATTCCTTTAGAGAATTTAAACTCAGTAAACAATATGCATATAAAATTTTTCTGATTGAGACATAGGTTTCTTCAACTAATGATTAGATTTTTGCAATGGATGTTAAACATATGGATAAATCACAAATGTGCTAATGTACCCTGCTGTGGAACATTACCTTCAGCTCGAACACAATTATATCACACATCTAGAGTTCTATCCAGATCTATTTACATGTATCTCCATCTGCCTCTATTGAGGAAACTTCAAATTGTAAGCAGGTAACTTCTACATGCTGATTTGAAGCATGTTGTTTGGGGTATTAGCATAGATTATCCCAAAGGAATGTATTACAAATAGTGATTATGTTCTAGTCTGAACCATGAAAGTTTGTGCAAATTCATGGCTGACCAGCTACATGTGGTGACATGTCAGCCATGGTTGCTGTGCTGATAAGTTGAACCAAGAAGAAACATGATGAGGTAATAAAATTAACTAGGAAATCATTTTAAAGGTTTGATCTTAAACACTAATGCTTGAAAAAATGTAGGTTTAATTTTAAAAGATGAGATTGCAGGTAGATGTGTTTGTGTGTGTGTGTGTGTGTGTGTGTGTGTGTGTACAGCTTCTAATAAAATTTATAATGGTAATATTTTTAATTGCTCTTCCAAACTCATTCCTCTCCCATTTCAGCTCTCCATGATACCTACATATGCAGTCAGTCTTGTTTCAGGAAAAGGTGGTAAGAACCCTGTATGGAATACAGGTAAACCAAAGAATAGGAAAATGAGCTTCCTATCTAATAAAAGAGTAATATGCAAATTTGACCATACCTTCACCACACCACAGCCACACCCACCATCCAATCAGGAGCAAATTATGGAAATAAACCCTAACCAAGATGGCTACTGCCACTGAGAGCAGGAGGACAGCTTGGGTTTCCCCGGCAACAGAGGAAGCCAAGCTTTCTGCCTTTTCTTTGTAACTCAATGTTACAAAGTTTCAATTATAAAAGATATAGAAATGGTGGCAGCCACTGAGCTGAAGAGAACAAGAGGCTTGGGTTTCCCTGACAACGGAGGAAGCCAAGCTTTCAGCCTGCTGTTGCTGGCCTAGGCCTCCACTCTAGGCTACAATGTTTCAAACAGAAATGGCTGCGCCATGGAGCGAGCAGAAGGCTTAGCTCCACTCCAGGCTACAAAGTTTCAATTGTAGACATAGGTTAATCCCAGATCCCAGGGCCTCTGCTTGGGTTGCTGGGGTGTGTGGCTGGTCTGCAAACCTCCACAGGCCCCTTGCCCAGGCTGCCCCTCACCCCAAGGGAACCCCCAAGCTGATCTGGGACACTTTTCAGGGCAAACCAGCTGGCCCCCACCCATGCATCAGGCCTCCATCCTATCTAATAAAGGAGTTATTTGCAGATTGACCATCACTCCACACACAAGAGGGCTGCCTCCATGTGGTCAAAGATCCTGCCCCCATGTGGACACAGGATGGCCACCACAAGATGGCCAGCAGGGGAGGGTTGTTGGGAGGTTCCAGACCCTGCAAGGGAGGACAGTTGTGGGCAATCAAGGCAGCAGGGAAGGGCACTTGGGAGGGACCAAGCCTGCAAGGGAGGGCAGTTAGGGGTGACCAGGCTGGCAGAGTAGGGAAGTTGGCTGGCAGGGGAGCAGTTAAAAATCAATTAGGCTGGCAGGGTAGTGGTTAGCGGGTAATCAGGCTGGCAGGCAGAAGTGTTTGGGGACATTCAGAGAGGCAGGCAGGTGAGCAGTTTGGAGCCAGCAGTCCTGGATTGTCCATTTAGGTCTGATCCTACCAGGATCAGGCCTAGACAGGAAGTCAGACATACCTCGAGGGGTCCCAGATTGGAGAGGGTGCAGGCTAGGATAAGGGACATCCCCCACCCCCATGCACAAATTTTGTGCACCGGGCCTCTAGTTTACAATAATTGGCAGCTATAGGGAAAGAAGAAAGTAGTTTTAAGCGTGTTTGTGTGTGTGTGTGTGTGTGTGTGTGTGAGAGAGAGAGAGAGAGAGAGAGAGAGAGAGAGAGCTCCTTTGATGGAATTAGGTAAACATGAGTAGTGAAATACAGAAGGAACTGGGGAGCAGCATTTGCATGGTAATTTTTGTAAAGATGGACATTTTGAGAGGAAGTCAAGATGGGAAAAACAGTCTGACTACCATATGCCTGGTGGTCAGTTAGTCTTGGGTTGTGACTCAAACACCTGCATAGTCACCAGGTCTCAACATTTTACTCATTCTTGTAGAGCTCAGTTCATAAGACTAAGTTCTAATGTCCTTTCCTTGGTTTGCAATCAATTATTTAGTGAGTCTGGCACTCAGGCCCCTCAAGTCTTGGTAATCTTTTCCCCTAGAAATCTGTTTCCTGTCTCCTGTGTTCCACCCACTGCCTTGATGCCTGACATGACCCCTCTCTAGCTCAATTCCTTCTCATCCACTCTCTTTCCTTGCTACTTCAGCATAACTTCCTTTGTGCTGGGTCCTCAGGAGTGTCTGCCACCTAGGATCAGTTAAGTCCTTCACTACTGCCATGCTGCTAGTCTTCCCCATCTTAGCAGTCTTAATGAATGCCAGTATGGGCTTGTCAGAACCCTCAGAGTCACATGGCTGATAAAGCCCATATTTTTAGCACAATCCATCCCTACCACCCCCCATGTTGTGTCCCACCCTCTGTGCTCCAGGTCTTCTCATCTGATTACTCCCCAAATGCGCAATGTGTACTCTCAGCTCCATGTTTTTGCACATCCTAGTTCCCTCCCCCTAAATTCTTTCCCTATTAACTGTTTCCTACTCACCAATACTGAGTTCATTTATCACGTCTTGGGAATCACAGTCTCTGGCTAAGCAAAATGCAGCTACTCATGGAATCATAATTCACTGACCTGTGATTAGTTTTCTCATTTGGACCTGCTCAAGGACAAGGACAATGCCTTTTCATTTTGTATCACAATATTGTGGAATATTTCTTGGAACATAGTAGGTACTTAAAAAATTCATTGAATTGCTGGATAAAAAAAATACAGAAATGTCACGTATGATGATTAATCCTTTTCAAACATACTATAGAAACACAGAATTCATGTTTGAATGTGGGTGGAACGCTTCCAATGGCAGTATTATTGTCCATTTTAGTACATCTCCTGCACATCGCTGACCAGTTGATCCCCATGGACACTGTGTCCCACAGTTGTGGAGGGAGGGATGCTATGCAGTGGTAAAGGGCTCATTACTCTTGGCATACCTGGGGAAGTGTTTATTATCCAAAAAGGGGAGAATCAGGGTCAGTCACTTATTTACTTCAAGACATGCTGTACAAATCTCTCATAAGGAGGTAGAGTGGCTGGTTTACCAAACTTAAATAAAGGTATAGGTGTTTTTTTCTCTTTTCCATGTCCAGCGTGGAGAGAGACTAGGTTCAGTTTCTGAGTAGAGGAGCTGGGGATTAAGAAATATGAAATATAGAAGAGAAGACACAGAAATATAAAAATAAAAAGCTGAGGCTGGGTGAGACGTCTGTTCTCTCTGATGAAGAGACAGAGACTCCGAGCCCAGGAAGCCATGTTTATTTATATTCCACAATACAAAGGCGTTTCTCCAACATTAGGATCAAAGGAGTTTTGGTGGGCCCAGGCCCTATTCATTCCCCCATTCCTGGGGCAAGACTGCATTTAAATTTCAAGGCCCTCTCCCTGACACCTGAAGCAAAGTTAAGGCCAAGCTGGTAACATATTCAGCCTCAGTGGTGAATGTGTTTTCAAAGATGTGGTTTTGCCAGGCACCTTGGATTCAGCCTGACAAAGATTTAAAGAATTCTCAAGGTGTCTTGCCTGGGATGCCCCCTACATCTCACCCTTTCTTATTTTTAAGCTACTATAATAAAAGTAAAATTTAAACATCAAGAATAATGCTCTAAATTAAAACAATTGCAAACAATGCCAATGCAAAACAACAATAAGAAAGAAATTAAAAAACTAGACACGTTAACATTTTTAGCTACTAAATGAAAAGGTTTCTTTTGCTGCTGTCCTATATTTACTCAGAGTCCTTGGACTTGGCTGCGCAAGACTTTGCAGAAGACTGGAGCTAACAGTTGCTAGCATGAGCAGGAACATGGTTGAAGAAGGAGCTTCAACCTCTTGGTTTTCTACAATCTGCTGTGCTTCAGTCTTCAACTTCTTCAGGTGACTCCATATTGACACCTCAGTCCCTTGTGTGCTGACCCCATATTGGCACCTCTGTCCCTTTGTAGTTTTCAGTTTTCTTCTTCCTCCGCTTTGCTGTCATGGAGGCAATAGACCTTTTGAGTGAAGGGACAAGGAGCTTCTCTGGGTCCACTATGGTGGTGCACTTAACACTCTGGCACCCAAATTGGCTGCACTGCTCCTTCTGGAAAGATATAAAACACAACCTCTCCCCCACATTATTACTGAATCTGATAAAACTCTTGTCTGGTTTGTGCTTCCTTCCACCTAGCTAACTCGGTGGAGGCTATTGTACAGGAGGTCTGATTCCTTTAGGCTGCTGTACGATCCTCTGCATTGCAATTCAAAAATTTTAAAAATATAAATAGCATGACTGAGCTTGTTTTGAAGTGACACATAACATCTATCTCCCCCTTTTTGTTTTAATAATTAATTTTAAGAGTACGTTTGGCTTTTTTTCACTATGGAGTGATTTGATTAGGTTGGAGGCAATATTTTTAAATATATTCCATGGATTAAGTTCTTTTAAATCATCCAGCAGTTTTTTGCCGGTTTTTCTGGAGAGATAGTTTTATCATGACTATTCTGAATGGCTAGCACATGTTTGTGTAGCCGCACTAGGTCTATATTGATATTATTGTGATGCCATATTCTTGTTATATTGGTAGGAAGCGTAATAAGAGAAGACTGCCTTAAATTTAATATATCTTCATTCAGGTTATACCTGGAAACATAGCTGATAAGGTTACAGTGATGGCATTGGACAGTATAATGGGTGTCCAATCTAGTGATATTCACATTTCCAGTCACCAAAACATATGGGGGCTGGACACAGACTCGTAGCCATAGCAAGGGCTTGATGTACATGCTCCTTTAGTATTAGCTGAGAAAGAGCCAGTAAAATTAAGAAAATGAAGGGCAGAGGCTAAACACCACAGATCTTTCTGTAAATTTCCTGTTTTCGTGGTTAGGGAATTACCTACAAAACCTCCTGGTGACATAGGCTCACGATAGGGATATTTAGCATCAAGCCTGTGGGACCAGTGCAATACATACAAGTCAGAGCCAGAAATATTATGTCTCACTGGTACAGGATTGGTGCAATCTTGCCATTGAGGAAATGCTCCCAGCTCAGTAGTGGTGCTATTAGGGCAGGAGGGGAGTGGGGGATGCTTATCAGATAGCCATTGGGTGGCCTTAAGAAATCCTAGTTTAGTAACTGTCTGAACATATTTTCCAATATCCCAGGGTCCTTCAATGTTAGCAATGCTTGTGCCCCCATAGCACATCTTATTTTCTTGGCCAAGCTGTAAACATCCTGAAGTGCCCCCTTTTTTTAGGTTAGACAAATAGGGAGCTCCCCATTAAAGCCATTATAAGTATAATCAACATGAGAAGAAGGAGTTATATGCTTGCCGGAGCTACCCCCGACCATATTATTGTTGTTAGTAAACACTGGCACTGAATCTCCAGTCCAGATGGCTAGATTAACCATAAGAGGGTTTGGAACACAAGTCCAGTAAGTTTCTGCTGCAGCCATATTACCACATAAGCATTATCACTATAAGCTGATGGGCTCTGTAGTAAAATCTGTTAAGGCATAAATAAGAGCTTTTATTTTTACTGAAATATAATAAGGGGTTTGAAGGACCTTTGCTCCCCTGCTGCAGTAGATCCAGCCTTTCCAGAACTGGATCCATATGTAAAAATGGTTAATGCCTGAGGTATAACATCTCTTTTAATGTGGCAGCTAATACCATTCCCTGTGTTAAAAAATAAGGCAAGTCCCCCCAAGTCAGGGGTCCTGGTAAAACACAAAACATCAAACATTTTGACTTCTATGTAGAAGGGTGTGAACACATGGTTTGGAAGCACACACTGACCTTCCTTGCAACCTGCAGCAATGCATAGTTGTTGACTGCTTGTATGGCAAGGAGTCATCACCATCTTTATTTCTGGACTATTTCACCTCTGTTCTCATGGGCCATTGCTATTTCTGTGGCTGCAACAGTTCTATCATGTCCTCTCTGGGATTCCTTGTTGCAGGAATCTATATGGGATTTTCTGGAAATATAATACAAACATATTCTAGACCAAAGGTCAATAAAGAAATATTTTCTGTAAGTTAGACTCAGGATCATTTTGATTTTTGTCCAAATGATTTTCCTTTGGCTTATTGACACCATGTGATTTTTTATGTGTGTCTTATTAGCATTACAACTGAAAAATTAACTTCTAAAGTAAAAAAAAAATTAAAGTTATTAAGGCTTGATAAAATTTATCTACAGAATATTTCTTTGGATTCATAGCATGTTTAGCAATTTTACTATAGATGAATCATCAATAAGAATTTTACTTGATACTTCAGGAAAAATTTTTTGTCCAGTATAATTAAGTTTTTATGAACATTTACTCATTTCAATTAGCCAATTAAATCACCCTGAAATGAGATTAAATAATTTATCCCAGGTTGTGAACGATAAACAACATTGATTAAACTGCTGCAAATAACCTTTAACTTTGCATAAAACTTATTTACCTTAGTTTAAAAAATGCAA
The DNA here is from genome assembly GCA_027563665.1 of Antrozous pallidus. Lineage (NCBI taxonomy): Eukaryota > Metazoa > Chordata > Mammalia > Chiroptera > Vespertilionidae > Antrozous > Antrozous pallidus. The sequence goes on along the minus strand of CM050523.1, from coordinate 4,959,372 downwards.
TATACAGACTTTTAATTACAATCTTTAAGATGTATAAAGGAAACCTGTCTTTATTTATTTCCTTTTAAAGTAACTTTAAGGCTATAGAGCTCCACTTAAGATTCTTTGTCTTTCTTTTTACTAAAACAGCCCACAGGGCTACAGTTTAGAGTACAAACCTATAGTCTAGTAGCTAGCCATATTACAAGCTCTCTTGCAATAAGGGTGACTACTAATTTAATGTCAAATTTAACATTTTAACAACAATCATAGTTTACACTGTAAATATTAGTGAAAGAGAATTCAAAATTTTAAAATTTCTTCCTTCTGTTAAAATTATAATTATATTTTTAAAGTATCCTCTTAGGTTTATTTGAATATACAGAAGGGTCATGGGAAGGCTTCAGTACATTTCTTAGAAGACTCATTTAAATTGCTTACAAAGACATCGGCTTATTCAAAAGAAGGGTGTTGACCTTTATTATTCCAAAGATGGCGGCGGCCCCCATGTGATCAGCAACCATACGCTCATCATGGCAGCTGTCTAATTCATACTTTTAAAAGACATTGCAGACAAACAGAAATCTCAATAGCTGTTTTTGGTCTTTATTAGAATTGTTTATAAAAAATATTGGTTTTTCATTTAGCTGAAAACCTTGACTCTAATTTAATAAGCTAATTGACTTAAGTAATTAAAGTAGATATCTTCATTTAAAATCAAAGCAGATTTAGTAAAGTTTACATCTGATTCACAAGCTGCAAATGTTGCCCCGCCTCTAGCTTAATTAAGAATGCAGGTGGCTACCATGGTCAGGCAGTAAATGGTGGCTTCTAAGGTTTCTTAGATTTTACTTACATTCAATTACTTATAAAAACATAGGCTTTTCAATGTAACTTAATTTATATGAAACCTTGATTATATTCTAAAAAACTAATTTATAAAGTAACGTAAGTAGGTATCTTTAATTAAAAAAGCAAAGAAACTTATTCAGTAAACTTAGTTTAGAGGTCTGATTTAAAATTCTGCTGTTGAAAAATTTGGCTATAATTAAGAAATATATTGTTACTTTATTTTACCTTTCTTAGAGGCAAAACTTTTCTAACATTTAATATGTGTATATAAGTAAAATATATTGATTAATTTTATTTGATAAAACGTTCTATGCAACTTCAAGTATAAATAAAAAATATTTCTTTTAAGAGAGAACAGACTTTTGAAAACATTACTGGGCCCTTGAAATGTCCGAAAGTTATCCTCAGTCTTGAAATATACTTGGAAAGATCAAATATATATATATATATATATTTATATATATATATTTATATTTATATATATATGATCTAAAGATTATATATTTAAATTATCTTAAATTATTTTAAAGAATATCAATTAAATTTAAACTGGATCATAGATTTAATCCTCTTTTTAAAATTAGACCAATAACTAACATTTTGAATTCCTAATCATCAGAGAAAACACAGCATTTTATTTTCTCAAAAAACGTTATACTTTAGGCATGTAATTACCACAACCATGTTTTTTTCCCCCAATTAATTTGCACTTTGAACCTTTTCATAGCTGGCAAGTCAAACATTTAGCATTTTCTAGATTAATAATACTTTACATTTCTAAGAAAAATACAAGACATAATCAATTAATAGCTTCAATTCTGTCCTCCAGGTTTTTCTCACGAGGAAGCAAACTTAGATTATTAAACAAATTTTCATCATTTGGTTAACAAGCCCAGGCTAGTTGCTTGACTTTTCAAAATGGCCATGATTTTCCTTTGCCTGGGGGAATTCAGTAGCAAGCCTGTAAATATTCAAATGCAGAAATTGTCCTTAAAGAATGGCTACTGGTGGGAAACTTTTTTTCAGAGGTTCTTTTTTTTCCTTTTTCTTTTTTTTCTTTTTTTCATCTTTATTGTTCAGTTTATTAATTACATGGTTCCCTTGCCCCCCCTATAGTTCTCCTGCACATGGTACCCATCCCACCCTCCGCCCTCACCCCCCTCCACTGTCCTCTCCCATAGTTGCAGATTTTTGTCCAGTCTCTTGCTGCACTTCCCACACCCCCTTTCTCCCCAAGAGTTGTCAGTCCATTCCCTCTTTATGTCCGTGATTCTGTTACATCCACCAGTTTATCCTGTTCATCAGCTTATTAATTCACTTGGTTTTTAGATTCATTTGTTGATAGATGTGTATTTGGTGTTCATAATTTACACTTTTATTTTTTTCTTCTTCCTCTTCTTAAAGAATGTCTTTCAGCATTTCATATAATATTGGTTTGGTGGTGATGAACTCCTTTAGCTTTTTCTTATCTGCGAAGCACTTTATCTGACCCTCAATTCTGCATGATAGCTTTGCCGGATAGAGTAATCTTGGTTGTAGATTCTTGCTATTCATAACTTTGAATATTTCTTGCTACTCCCATCTGGCCTGCATCGTTTCTGTTGAGAAATCCGCTGACAATCGTATGGGTGCTCCCTTATAGGTAACTAACTGTTTTTCTCTTGCTGCTTTTAATATTCTCTCTTTGTGTTTTGCTCTTGGCATTTTAATTATGATGTGCCTTGGTGTGGTCCTCTTAGGGTTCCTATATATTGGGGTTCGGTGCACTTCTTGGACTCCTAAGTCTATTTCTTTCACCAGGTGTGGGAAGTTTTCAGTCACTATATCTTCAAAAAGGTTTTCATTGTCTTGGTCTCTCTCTTTTTCTGGCACCACTATAATTTGGATGTTGGTATGCTTGAGGTTGTCCCAGAGGCCCCTTTCACTCTCTTCAATTTTTTGGATTATTTTTGTTTCTTGCTTTTCCAGCTGAGTGGATTTTCCCTCTTTGTATTTCAAATCTTTAACTTGGTTCTTGGGGTGCTCCAGAGTACTTTTAGGTATTTGTATAATATTTTTTACTTCAGTCAGTGTTTGCTTAATTTCTGGTTAGTTCTTTTTCATATCCGTGAGTGTCTCCTTCATATCCTTGAGGGTCTCCTTCATTTCCTTGTAGGACTCATTCATTTCCATGTTGGTCTTGATCATTTCCACATTGGTCTTGTTCATTTCCTTGCAGGTCTCGTTCATATCCTTGAGGGTCTCGTTCATTTCCTTGTAGGACTCATTGATTTCCTTGTCGGTCTTGCTTATTTCCTTATGGGCCTCGACCTTTTGTTGGAGCCTCTTGAGAAGCCCTATAACCGTGGTTTTGAATTCCATGTCCAGTCATTTTTTTTCCTCCATTTCTTTCACATCTGATTTCTTTCCATATCTCTGCATGGTGGCTGCTTCCCTGAGTTGGTCAATTAGCTTTGTGTGGTAGACTTCCTACAAGGGACAATGGGTCAGCCTCCCCAGTTACCTGAGGTGGGTATGGGTTGCACAATCTTGCTGAAGTTAAGCTCAGGTTAATGATTGTTAGCACTTGGAGGGGTTGACCTCCAGGCCAATTGTCTGTGAAGTTCAGCTGTGCTCAGGTTGGATGGGTGGAGTCTCCGGGGCAAGCATACAGCGTTAGCTCCGCCCTGTGCAGCCCCAGGGACTTTGTGCCAGGGACAATGGCTGCCAGCACCTCTGAGAGAGAGCCGCTGCCAAGCTCCACTGGCTGCCGGGGAATTCAGACTCTCCCCAAATGAGTCTGCACAACCAACGTCTCACCCAGGGTCGTAAAACAAAGCAGTCTGAGGGTTTCTCAAATGAGAGAGCAAGTCGTGAGCGCTCTCTATGCAGTCACGCAGCTGCGCTGTTCCCAAGGTCACATGCAAGCTCCCTTCTCCACAAGCCAGGAGATCCTTGCAGCGCCCAAGCTTTGGCGTGCCCTCCCACTGTCCAGTTTTCACCCCGTGTGATAGTGGGTTCCTTGGACTTCTCCCAGACCTGGAGAATCAGTCCAGTGGGACGTCTTTGTCTCCCCGTTCGAGAAAACTGGCCAGTTTTCAGCCGCCCGCCGTCTCCGCGGCACGTGCTCCAAACCTCTCTCAGCGCGAATCTTCAACGCTGTCCGCAGACGCTCCTCCGAGTCACAGTGTCTTATCTTCACTTTTATTTGTGGAATTTTCACTCGGCCAGCTTTCTGGTGATCCTGGAAGGTGTTTGTTCTTTCATTAAGTTGTAGTTTTAAAATTGCTGTGTATGACGGTAAGATAGGTGTTTTGCCTATGCCGCCATCTTGGTTCCTCCTTTTCAGAGGTTCTTTAAGAGTTTGCCACCATGGGAAAAACTTTTAGGCTACCAAAACAGGTATTTTTGGCTTCAGCTGCTTGACTCTTCAAAACAAGCAAGATTTTTCAAGAAGCAAAACTGTAGCCTTTCAAATGTAAATTAACACACTCTTCAAAGATAGCTGCTGAGAGAAAACTGGTCTACCTGTGTGCTGGAGGAAGGGTACCTACCCTTCTTCCTCCATTAACAGAGGGAATAGCCAGATACCTGGGCTATTTAGATCTTTATAATTAATACATTATTTATCTATTCAATAATTTTTAGGTTTCAAATCCAATTCTAATTATTGTAAGGCATTTACTTTGGATAAATTCTTTTGTAACACAATTTACTGATTTTCTTAAAGTTGTTCTCTAGGAAGGGTGGAGCAGGGGAGAGGGTAGGGTTAGGAGGAACTGAAGCCAGAGCAGTTTTCAGAGCTAAAGTGTGATTTGCCATCAGTACCCATGACCGAGATCGCAGAAGGGAAGAGTGACCTGGAAAAGGGAAGGCAGGACAGAGGAAGTAGACCCCTGTCAACCAGAAAAGAGACCTGCTCACCTGCTACCTGGAGCATTAACCTGGGCTCGGCAAGTGTAATGGGGGTAATCAAGTCCAGACATCTGCAGTCTTCAGCCAGTTCCAGCATGGCCAATGGCTGGTCAGGACCTGGAAGGATGGCCTCTCTGTGCTGAGACATAGAGAGTATGTCCAGGGGCAGTCACTTTTCCAGCGGCCGTTTTGACCACAGGGCTTGGTTGGAGGCCAGGGCCAGAGGCATGGCTTTGACAAGTGGCCTTGTTTCCACACGTGAAGCATCCTCCAGGTGGCGCTCATCCTCTCCTTGCACCCCTGCCACACACAGTCCCCTGTGGACCATGCATGGCTGTCGTTGCCTCTGAGCTGCTAAGGCTTGGGTTGTGTAGATTCACTTTCTGTTGAAGGCGGGCCTACTCTGCCTGCTTTCCACAGGCATTAAAGAGTTAAATGCCATATTTGGATCTCAGACCTGGGTTTGAGGCATAAGAAGAGGAGAGAGGGAGACTGAGCAGACGGTGGGCCCGCAAGATGGGAGGGCATGGCAGCAGGCGGCACACCAGGCTGGGCCTGAGGGTGGGACTTGCCATGCCAAGATGGTCCCCAAGGGAATGGTGGGCCATGTGGTCAGGGAGAGGCGGCTGCTCACAATAAGAGCAAGTCAAAACAGACATTTCAGTTAGTTGTTGGACTGGTGGGTGGTTCTCACGCCTCACCACAGCCTCTGGTCATGTGCCTGGAGGCAGCGAGTTGGTTCCCATGGTGGCCTGGCAGCCGCAGCGGTAGGAAAGGGTGGGGGAGGGGCACTCTGGAGAGAAATGGCTACGGGGCGGTGAGGCGGCGGAGGAGGAAGAGGAGAAGTGGGAGAGGTGGAAAGGAGAGAAGGGCTGGGTCAAAAGTGTCAGATGGTCAGCGACAGAGAAAGGGGTAGTTTGAGGGGTTTTCCCGTGAGCTAGGAGAACCTGGAATGTGGAAGAAGCAGAGGGAGGGGCAGGAGTGGGGAGAAAAAAACATCCTGTATGTAGGGAAGCTCGGAAGCTTTTCCTGTCCAGTGGCAGAAATCATCTAGCTCTTGGAGGATACTGGAGTAAAAAGTGGCATTTTCAGGCCACAAAGCAACATTATCAAGTTTACATTGTGGCAAGGGATTGGCGAGAAGGCACCCTAAAGGCGCATAGGGGTTTTGGAGAGGTTCCCATGACTGGAGTGGAAGGGCCACCAAGAAGTTGGGGAAGAGATAAGAAGTGTCCTTCTTTCACCTCAGCCAACCTGTAGAAAGAGGGACGAGAGGGGATTCCAGGGCCATCACCCTGAGACCTTTCCCGTGGAGTAGAGCAGAGTTTTCCTGGCCAGGTGCCTGGGCTTTTGTAGAACATAGAACATAGAGCATGTAGCCGAGTAGATGGGAAAGCTCTGAGGCCCTTCCAGGTCAAGGGAACCAGGGAGATGGGAGGAGGTGAGGGAGGGAAGGTCCCTCAGGCCTACTGGTTAGGAGGAAATGACAAGATTCCCATGTGTTCTGGTACGGCGGGGTTTGAGAAGTGTTCTGAGTAGGCCAATCAACTCAGAACCAGCTCGGGGCTAGGTTCTGAGCTTTGTCCACGCTCACCCAGGGTCAACACCAATATAAAAGATGAAACAGATGGGCCGGAGACCAGGGTACCAGGATGCAGGCTTTATTGAGGAGAAGACCCTTCCCAAGGGAGAAAGAGCGCATATGTGGGGTGAAGGTGCCTTTGAGGGGAGGGGACGGGGCCCAGTGGAGGAGGCAGAGAAACCAGGACTAGGGGAGGGGAAGGAGAAGAAGGGACCCAGCTGGATCACCTCCTGGACTGCCTTGCAGACCCAGAGAATGGTCCCCAGACCTGGACAACAGTCCGGGAGAAAGGTGCCCATATGGCGCACTGAATACACCTTTTAAGGGCAGGAACAGGAAGGGGTGGGACACAGGGCACTCAGCAAGCACTTGATTGATGATTAATGTCTCTGTGACAGATGCCAATTACAACATAACTCCACCCACCAGTTGGGGGAGGGAGTACCTATCAAAAGGTTAAGCTCAGCTCAAAAAACTCTATCTAAAATGTCCCAATATGGACAGTTGCACACCTTGTTTTTAAACTGGCCTTTTTCTTTACATGGAGATGGAAAAACATGGTGAAGATAAGACCCTTTTGTAATGGCCCTCTGTGTGTGTGTGTGGGGGGGGTGTCCAGATTGGATCACCATGTCTTTTCCTTCCCCCACCTCCTTCTTGCTTTTGGGGAAAATTTAGAGATAGTCTGGCATCTGCTGTTTTAATTTATTTATTTTCACAATTTTTATTTTTATTTTTTTAAGGAAAGAAAAAATATTTTTAAGATAAAGAATCATTTTCAGTTGCTGAGAAATTCCTTAGATCTTTTCTACTTGGTTAGAAGTAGTTTAGCCTCCAACAAAAGAAGTCACTCTTGGGCGAGCGCCTGCCTCCCGCCCTACAGGCTGGGCAGCTGCGAGCAGAACTTTTCTTTTCCCTCTCACAGTGGTGCTTGCCTCTTTTTTCCCCTCAAACTCTAGCTCCCGCTTATATTTACAAGATAAATCTTTATCTGGTGGGCTTTTGACTGTGGTCATGGTTGCAGGATGGACACGTGGAGGTGGGGAAGGTGCAGATGCTATTCTTAGAGATTTGCACCACTCCACTGCAGGCTGCAAGACCATGTCTACATCCCGCTTAGACATTCTTAAGCTCTCCTGTGCTAAGTCACAAATTAAATTTGGAATCTTCTCTGGACCTTCTGCTCAATATCGGTCACACAACTTCTTTCTGAAGTTTTTCCACATTTCTTCAAAAAGACTTAAGACATCAAGAATCTGACTACACTTAACAAAGTATCTTTGAACTTTGAGCATAGTTTTAGAATTACCCATATTTTACACCCAGCTAGTTTAAATTCACAACAACCCACTCCTTCCTTACTTTACTTTTCGTATGCACACACTTCTAGGAGTGACCCCTCACTTCTTCCTCTGTACTCAATTGCTGTTTTGAGCACCAAATATAGGTGTTTTTTTTCTCTTTTCCATGTCCAGCGTGGAGAGAGACTGGGTTCAGTTTCTGAGTAGAGGAGCTGGGGATTAAGAAATATGAAGAATAGAAGAGAATATGCAGAAATATAAAAATAAAAAGCTGGGGCTGGGTGGGATGTTTGTTCTCTCTGATGGAGAGACAGACTCCAAGCCCCGGAAGCCATGTTTATTTATATTCCACAATACAAAGGGCTTTTTCCAACATTAGGATCAAAGGAGTTTTGGTGTGCCCAGGCCCTATTCATCCCCCCATTCCCGGAGCAAGACTAGATTTACATTTCAAAGCCCTCTCCCTGACACCTGAAGCAAAGTTAAGGCCAAGCTGATAACATATTCAGCCTCATTGGTGAATGTGTTTTTCCAATATGTGGTTTTGCCAGGCACCTTGGATTAAGCCTGACAAAGATTTAAAGAATGCTCAAGGTGTCTTGCCTGGGGTGCCCTCCACAAAAGGCATCCAGCCAAATACCACACCACCTCCCTCCCACAGCCATGTGTGTCTAAGCTTTCCTCTGGACCTGTGAGACAGCACCTCTACCTACTGCAGGCTGAGACAGAGCCACCATAAATGCTGTTCCCCAGCAGGTCCTTCTAAATGGGCCTTTCATTCCTGTGAAAGTTAGGAAATTCTCTTAAATAGCAATGCAATATTTAATGTTTCCCCCCTCTATATCTATAAGTACACTGAGAAAAATTGGAACACTACTTCAATACTACTAAAGAGGATCGAGAAAAAAATAACGTCACTTGAAACAGACTAGACTTTTCCATTTGTCACAGTGACAGGAGGCTGAAGTCATTGTTTTTTTACTCATGAGATCTAGCTGTCTTCTAAGTTAATTAAGTTCAACAGACACTTAGTGGGAGCCTCACACAGTGATGGCACCAGATTAGGGGGTATGGAGGATAAAAAAGGATGAAAACCTGGTTTCACAGCCTCAGGGAAGTTACAATATGGTATCTATAAATTAACTGAAATATAAATTATCTTCTCAGGATTAAAACTCAGTAAATAAACATTTTTACTTTCATTTATTGGATAATTTTAATTTGGCTGAAATGAAATATTATCCTTTCCTTTGAAAATTTTAGTAACTTATAGACTATATTACCTGTAACTTTTTGGCAAGCTTCTATTTATTCATTGATTTTATTTTTCATCTATGTCCTCACTCAACAAATATTTATTTAATGTTTCCTATATGCCAGGAACTATTCTAAGAGCTTAGAAATATAGTGGTGAACAAAACTTCAACACACACACACACACACACACACACACACACACACACTCCTTACTAGGAGTTAATAAGGGCCACGAAGAGAAAGCAGGCAGAATGGGAATGTGGAGCATGAGGAGCTTCTTGAGATGGGTGTGTCAGGAAGCTTTATGAGAAGTTGGGAATTACATGGAACCTTTGTAAGTCTGGGGGATGAATCAGCTTGTGTTAAGTCTGAAGCTGATGAGGTGCCAGTGTATGCAGACAGCAGGTAGATTGGATAGACGAAGCAGCCTAGGGGAGAGTGGCAGGGCAGAAGGTGAAGGCTGAGCCATGACCAGGTTCCAGAAGAAACCATGCTTGTGGGTCAGGATGGGTCGAGCACAGGAGAGTCCTTCTCTGACCTTTGTTTAAAAAGATCACTCTGACTACCTTGGAGAAGAATTTGTAGAATAAGTTAAAGAAAATGAACAACTGTGTAGTCCATTATTTTAGTCCTTGGTCTAAATGAATCGGCACAAACATACCACTCTTTACTAGTTTCAACTAAACTGCCGATAATTTGTCAATATAATTATTATTGCCAAGAAGCAATGTCTACTTAGAAGATGTGGCTCAATAGAAGGAAACACCAAGTAACAACTAGAGCTTCCCAATAATCAGAACCTGCTCTTAGAAGTGTTCCGCTAGAAATTAGATGGCCCACCAGGGCACTATGGGAGTGAGTCCTTCACTGAAGGGCCATGGACTTGGGCACTCCTATGATCTTGTCCTGCTCTGAGAGTGGCTGGACTGGACATGATGCTATGCTTCCCACATCCTTCCTCCTGCCAGCTAGGCATGGTGAAACAGATAGTTCTCAACTGTCAGCCTCTCCTGAAATTGTCCCTGGCTGGGGAGAGCTGCCTGCCCAAAGCCACACATCTTCCTGGTCATCCCATGTTATCCCATGTTGGGGACTCCAGGGAGTACACGGGTTGGGTATGCAATGCTTCTCAATAAATATGTACTAAAAGCTGTAAATATACAAGTCTTGATACCAGACCCATTCAAATGGACCCCATTCTTCGATTCAGAAGGTCCTGTACTCTGCCCTGAGGAGCTGGGGCATGATGAAGGCCAGCTCTGGAGCTAGGGAGATCACCACTCATCCATGTGGAGGTTGTGTGGTCACGAGGCCAGCCCAGGTGGCTCCTCAGTCCCAAAGAAGGAAGCGCATTGTTGCATGCTCAGGATACACAGTCATACCCAGAGGAGTTCAGAAATTCCACTTAAAATGGAAAAGTTTATTTTCTCCATTTTTTTGAGTACTATAATTTAAAATGTTACCCTAAATATTTTTTTTTGTATTTCCCACTGATATTTTATTATAATACTACTAGAGGCACAGTGCACAAAATTTTTGCACGGGTAGGGACCCTAGACCTAGTCATTGGGGCCTTCTGGCTGCTGCTTGGGGCCTTCCTTTGCTCCACTTCTCCCCCTGGTGGTTAGCACATGTCATAGCGATTGGTGGAACTCCCAGTCTGTCAAACTCCTGAGGGGACAATTTGCATATTTGCCTTTTATTATATAGGATTATGTTATGTCTTCCTACATGCTTCAGGAAAAAAGAAATTGGTAAGTATCCTTTAAATGAATTGACTCATTGGCATTGAAATGTTAGACAACAAATTTAGCTATGATATAGAAACATTAAATGATACTGTTATGGCTAAGCCTAGATATTACTGAAACTAAGTCCTCATCTTTCTGTATTTCCACCTCAGGGTAGGAGGCACATTTTGTGGATATTCACTTGAATTCTGTGTGTGCATCATAAGAAAATAAAAATATCCAAATAGGTTGCACTAAAAAGAATTAATGCTTCAGCCCATTCACAGTAGGGTTTTAGTCAATGCTCATGGTCTGGAGTGGGCTACTCTAACCCACTATCATTGAGTTTGCAGGAGGCAGCATTGCTTGGGGGGCGGGGGGAGGTCCAGGCTCAGGGGCCTATCTAGGGTTCAGGTCCTGGTTCTCCACAATCCAACTGCCTAGCTTCTAGCACATCACCTTCCATGGCTCAGTTTCCTCCTCTGTAAACAGATGATGGAAATGATACTACCTAACTGCTATGATTGCTTTTGGAAGTTAATCTATATCAAACCCTCAGAACAGTGCCTGGGACATGATATGCTCTAAATAACACTAATAATTGGTACTTATTATTCGGATGGATTTTGTCTTTTAAAAAAAGCATGTTCGAGGTATTTCAAGGCAGTGCATGCTGCGCGCCACACTTGCTTCCTCCCATTGAAAACCTCACTGAGACCATCACAGTAGAGGTCAACTTGAAAACTAGCTGTGGCGACGGAGGCAGGCACATCCACCACAGGCTTCTCTCCATCTGGTCTACAGGGTCACAGCTTTCAGCCTCATAGTTTTGGATAAATCATTTATTTTCTGCACTTATTTCTCTTGTCTGTAAAATGGACACAAAAATCTTAACTATTTAGAGTTCAGCCCCAAATATTTGCAGAAAATAGACAGTTGTCTAGTATGAGCTGCTCATACTGGTTTATAAAGGATATTCAAGATGAAAGGTGTCCTTTGTCCCCATCTATACTGTTTTTTTTTAATATAAATTTTTATTGATTTCAGAGAAGAAGGGAGAGGAAGAGATAAAACATCATTGAAGAGAATCATTGATCGGCTGCCCCCACAAGAGATTGGGCCAGGAACTTGGGGATGTGCCCTGACTGGGAATTGAAACTTGACCTCCTGGTTAATAGCCGATGCTCAGCCACTGAGCCATGCTGGCCAGGCACTGATCTGTGCTATGGCTCACTTTCTTCTGGAGTCACCTGCAGCGCCTGGTGGAGGCTCTGTTGCTGCATCTGATATCAGCATCCACTGGTCTCTCACCTGGCAGGTTAGGATGTGCTGGGAACAATCTTGCTTTGGAACCCATCAAACATGGGTCAGTCACAGCTCTGAGAGGGCGGAGACCGAGGCAGCCTCCTGTGGGATCCGATCGCCTGTGTCACACGTAGCCCTCCCGTAAGGACGTGTCAGGGAGACAGCGCTGGTGGCTGCTGGGCAGAACCCCATGTCCGGCAGCCACTTCCTCCTTCTGCTCATCTTAGAGGCAGTGTTCTCAGGTTTGTAGGTCGATGTTTGCACATCTCAGGCACTTTGTTCATGACTATGGCACTTGAATTTGTGATAATTATTTCCAAATTTGATTTTGTAACAATAACACAGTATCTTTAAACCTGAGCTATAGATCCTGGTTTCCCTGTGGTACCCGCATCTCTATTTCAGTAGTCTACTCTTATCCAAATGACTTTATTCCAAAGTCATTCCATAAGCAAACATACAAACAAAAAAGAAGAGTAAGAGATTTATTCATTTCCATTCTCAAATATATTTAACTTAGAGAAGCTTCAGAGAGTTTTCTGATTTAGGTATCCTACCTCTGCTCTCAGGAATGGGTAAAATGCTAATGACACAGAGGGACTTAGTGCAACCTTCTCTCCACATTTAGACTGCTGATTGCACCTTGTACATTCTGTGTGAATCATATCACTTGAAATCACATTTATTAATTGTAACATCAGGAAATAAGTGCCATTGGAAAGACTCAATGTCCATGTCTACAAAGAGATGCTATTATGGGCTATCGGGAAGCTAACCATTATAACATTATCCAAGCTGGTCAAGAACAGTTATAGCCTTGGGTTCATTATCCTTATCATGTTTTATTTCATTTTTCTCTCTCAAGTTAACATCACTGTAACAATTCCTCTGCTGAGGTTCGGCAACATCTGTGAATCCGAATTCTGATAGTGGGTGTGTCTATTACAGTGACCCTTCCTTGGTCTCCCCAAATAAAGCCAGGTGAACACAGACTGTCAGAACTCTATACATTCTAAAAAAATAAAATCAGATACACTGTAACATTGTTTCCTTCGAGAGTATGCCACACTTCACTCCGTCTCTAAAAAAGTTCTCTTTCAATAATGAATGCTGGCCATGGTATTCACACTCCCTCACACTTTTCAGGACCATTTTGCTGGATTTCCTATAAACTGGACATTTATGTATGTATATATATATTCTTTACCTGAGAATATTTTTTCCATTGATATTTAGAGAGAGTGGAAGGGAAGGAGGGAAGACAGAGAAAGAGAGAGAGAGAGAGAGAGAGAGAGAGAGAGAGAGAGAGAGAGATTGAGAGGGAGAAACATCAATGTGAGAGAGACACATTGATTGGTTGCCTCCTATATGTGTCCCACAGGGTATGTGTCCCACAGGGGCTGGGGATGGAACCTGAAACCCAGAAACACGCCCTTGACTAGAAATCGAACCCACAACCCTTCAGTGCATGGGCCGATGTTCCAACCGCCGAGTGACTCTGGCCAGGACAGAAGGTGTCTTTATACTCGAACACGAAGGAAACCTCTGGAAGCTGTGCTGTGGCCTTGCAGTCTTCCCTCACCAATTGGTACATTCCTTCCTTCCTTCCTTTTCTGAACTATAAAGCTACAGCAATGTTTATATTCAGATGAGTGTTTCAGCAATTTATAGCCAATTTATTAATGACCATGCAGCTGCAGGCACTGTGGTCTCTGCATGGGCTCTGAGTGCTGAGATGGACAGGAACAGCAGCCCCCAGGCACTGGAAAGGTATGCCAGCCCTGTCGGTGCCCGGGAAGGGTATTTGCATTACATCCCAACACATCATTAAGGACACAATTGTTATTTAATGTGGCACCATCATCTTTCTCCTCTTCATGAAATCCACTTAAGTAATTACCTTCTTAGCTCACTGGCTTTGCCAGCCGCCTGGTTAGAAAGGGTTGTGTCTAAGGAAATATTAAAAACAGGCTCACGCAATCGCTCCCTTTAAGCTGACTTTCTGGTATTGCCGTGTTGGAAGTGAAGATCTTTTTCGTGCCCTGAAGAGCAAGGAAACCCACGGTGAAGTGCTCTGCAGCAGCAGTGGGACTCCTGAGCAGAGCCGCCGCCCACGGCGCCTCCGGGCCTCCCCGTGGCTGTGGCCATGTGGCCGCTCTATGCGCAGGCGCTGTGGCCTCAGTTTTAGCCAATCCTTTTTTCACTAAAACCAGAATGCTATTTTAAAACGTGCCTCAACTTTTAGGACAAGAACAAATTTCTGAAGGAAATATTTCTCTACAAAACTGGACATTTACCAAGCTCCACGGATCTCAATGAGCGGCAGTTTTGGAACTTTGCAGGGTCTAGGTACTGAGAGGGGACGTGTGAAGAGCCCACAGGACTGATTTTCAGAGCACACTGGGAAGTCTTTCCAACAGAGATTTTGTGATGATATGTGCACCCGAGCCAGCAGAGTCAGCCTCACTGAAGAACAGCGCCCAGGTACAGAGCTGAAATGACCGGAAAACACACATTGGCGTTTTACACTGTAAGCTTACTTTTAAAACATGCAGCGCAACCCATGTTTACTGCAAACACAGCGAGGTAAGTCAGAATACCTTTATCTTATTTGGTAGTTCTGTTTTTGAGCCTCTTTGTTTGAACAGAAGTGTCAGCTGTATTTTACTTTATTATATAAAAAAAGTTTCAGAATTTAATTAAGGGTCAAGTACCGGCAGGAGATAAATGCAACAGCTAAAGCATATTTCTGATCACTCTGAAGTCTGCAATCATGAAAATTATTATCATTGAGTAAAACTGGTCTCAATGATGGTGACTGGGAGACGGATTCTGCTCTCAGCCAGCATTTACATAATAATGGGTTCCAGTCCTCATCAGCACCTTTTGTTTGTACAGGCTTACAGCTACAGTAAATTGTCAAAATGTCATTCCTCTCCAATCAGCCAGAAAACATCAACAGTAAACAAGGCCCAGGAAGAAATTGTCTGATTAGAAGAGCAGTGGATGGGGAGCAGAGGTGAAGTCCCGTGAGGGCTGGGAGCATGTAACTCTAGTGTCCCCAAGAATAAAGTCATCTGGGGGGTTTTGGCAGTGACTCCCTCCCACCCCCACCCTGCCCCTTTAGTGAGGAGATACCTCTCTGCTATAGATGTCCCTGGATGCTCAGGACACCACTGGGGAGTGACAGGTTTACAGAGGCATTTGTCAGCCACTCCGCACCTCCTGGGCATCGGGCTCTGCTGTGGCTGCCAGAGGCCTGGGTCCAGGCTCACTGCTGGGCTCTCTGACTGTTGGCTGGAGGAGTTGGGAGGAGAAAGGCAGGCACCTTGGGGAAAAATGTGGCTCCTGACAGGAGGTGGTTCTAGAGACCCCAACCGCTGACTAGTCAACTCTCTGGTTTCACATAGAAGAGCTATGAGGCTGGGAGATAGCCCCCAGGGAGGTATGCTTGGACACAGGTGCTGGGGAAGCGAGCCCAGGTGCAGGTGCAACTTCTATTCCCCTCTTGCACTTTGCTTTTTCTCCCCAACCACCACTTGAACTTGGAGACCAGGTACCGGAAGAATGACATGCCAAAGCTACTCTCAGGCGCTGAACTCGAATGCCCAGCTCCCAGGGCTCTCTGACCTGCTCTCGCCTCCACTCACCCACTCAGCCACAATGTCCTAAAGTGGGCAAGATACACGAAACTAGTGCATCTGTCTGCTCTTCAGGGAAAGCTGACCCGGACCAGGAAAAGGATGAGGAGGATTAACACGTTATGTGCCTTATAACCGCTATAGTTCCCAAGTATAGGAAAATTAAAGACTTCACATTGTATTTGAAATAAGAATGAATAAAGTGGCATTCTGCCCAGAGTCCCAGAAACCACTCTTGTGTGGAATTGAAACATTTGGCTCATATAATACTTAATTTATTCTTATGAAATGACAAGTTATATAAATGCGTGTTTAAAATAGAGGGGCACAACCTATTTTCACTAAGTTTCTTTGTATTCTGGCCCATATAGCCACACATAGACAAGGTTATTATCTAAATGGGACTAAAACAATAAACGTTCCCAAAGGGTCTTTTTTTTTTAGCTCTATGTTTTCCAAATATTCCAAAACATTATCATGTAGTTAGGTTGCCTAAGGAAAGGCTCACAGATTCTTTCAAAAATTAATAGGAGTTTTTAAACCTATTGAATAAAGTGTTGACATCAGGAAATATTTTGTAGAGCTTTCAGGTTTCTTACCATGCACTTGATTTTGCTTGACTACTTTTAATTTTTCCCCCCATTTCTTCTCTTTGAAAATCCGACATTGTCCAAACCCTTTTGATTAAGAAGCTTGGCTGAATGGAAGCACGTGATGCTGTGGCGGTACATTAGTAAACAGGCCGCAAGCCGGGAGCTCTGGAGAAATAGGGCTGATCAGCCGTAATTACCCTGACACCTCATGCAGACAGGGAATTAACTCCCAGGACTTGGGGCCCGAATGAAGAAGAAGTTGCTGTTTGATGTTGTGCATGCTTCAGTGCCTGAACCCATTACAGTTTCAACGGAGATGGGAATTTGCTATAGTTTTGTTGTTGTTGTTGGTTGGGAATGTAGAGTGGTGGGCAGAAAATGAGAAAGTAATCCTGGATGCTGAAGTAACAGCGATTTGTGGTGTTTTAAAGGCCTTTAGCTGCCAGTTCTGTGTCATGTCTGTAATACATACATAACAGGGGAGGGTCCTGGCCAGCGTGGCCTTCAGCAGAGGAAGACTGGTGTGGTAAAGAAGAGGCCAGCCGCCCAGTCGCTGAAGGTGCTCCTGATGCCACGGGACAGTTCTGGGAGCCCAAGCAGGCGGGAAAGCAGGACTCCAAAGGCAACTAGTTAGCAGCTGGCACTCTGACCTTTCGCTGCAGCCATGGTAAGTGGGCTGAAGATGGAGCTCGTGTGATTATCCTTACACTCACACGGTAAGCCTGTGCATCCCATTTAATGGCTGAAATCAGAAGGCAGATCTGTGGTCATTGGACCAGTGCCGATACCCTCTTAGCTAATGAGTGCAATAAACATTTTCATGCCAGGAAACCAGTGCAAGTGGCAACATTATGCCATCCAGAAATACATACTCAAACACAAAGTGGTCAGGACAGTAAGTGGTCAGTACATGTATTTGCATACATATAAAGCCAGTGATCTTCCAGAAAAAGAAACTTTTACAACTCCTAGTATATTAAAAACTGCGACATACCACAAAGCTTACTATGAACTCGGAATCTAAGGTTATGCATTCTAAAGTTAATGACTATTACTGCCTCTTCTATGATTTCCCTTAATGAATCTTATTACTTACAAATGTCTGCATCCTTTTCTGCTGTCCTAAGACTCTTCACGCCTTTCCCCTGACTATCCCCTCGCCTTCGGGCTGAGTCCAAAGCAGCGCAAAGGCAACATAATCCCTACTTTTTGGTAACAGGGAAGATTTTTTTTATAACTTTGCTTTTACAGCCATGCAGTCCACATTTCCTTAAGAATGAATGACAACAGTATCTTATTGTCCCAGATTGTGCCACCCCCGTGACTCCATGGAGAGCCTGTTTGGTTTGAAGTCCCCGAGAAAAAGAAGGCAGCCAGCTTGCCAGTAAGGGATGCGCCTCTGCACGCGCAGCCTGGGCAGTGAAGACCCGGCAGTTGCCATGACTTTCGGGTTCAGGTTCAGGTGCAGGAGGACAGGGCGCCTGGCAGAGCAGCCTGTAATTCTTTCTACAAAACTTAATTTTAACAGATTAGTTTTTAGCTATGTAAATATCCTGCTTTATCAAAATGCTGCCAAAAATTATTCTTGAAACCTGTCTTGTTTTAAAAAACAATGGGACCTATGGAATTTTTCCCATTCTTTTCTTCATTTTTTCCCTCAGTAGCCCTACAATGCTTCCACACTTTATTTTGGTTAAGTGGTATTCGGAGCAGAGATGAGGGCTTGCTAGCATCCCTGCCCAGGCACAGTCAGTGTTTTCCTCACAGAATGCTATCCTTGGTGAGAAAGAGCTTGAGCTATTTTGCTAACAGAAACTGCCCCTTCGGGAAACCTGCAAGGTCAGGGAGAAATCATTTTGGTGCTTGTTATCGTTCAAAACAATGTCACCTTTATCATTATCGGAGAGTTTTAGGAAGGGCAGAAAAGTGAGACATAGTGAGAACTTTGAGCCCTGAATAATCACCCGAGTTTGCTTGACGTACAGAGGGCAAGAGGAGCCTCTATCAGTTTAATAAAAGATGTTCTATCATTTTAGACAATTACACCAAAGATTAAGAATGTCAGGAAGCTGATGAAATCTCCTAGGTAACACTAAAAAATAATATGCTTTTAGATCACATCATGTATTAAATGACAACTGCCAATTTTTTTAGGAGTTCTCAAAATTCTTTCCTGAATGACAATTTGAAATTAAAATACTTTGTTCTTCTCAGTTAACTTCATTGACATGACACTTTCACTTCTTGACTAAGGAAAGTGGGTGAATAAGTGCTTTCTCCTCTCCAGCTGAAAGTAGCCTGCACGGCCCCTCTGCATCCATGCTTAATTAGAGAATAACAAGGAATGTTTTGCTACCCATCACTTGGTTGGAAATATCTAAATATTACTTATTTAAATATTTACCATCCTTTTTACTTGGCTTTCCTTATTTTATTGGCTCTCTAACAATTGCCCTTCTGACTGTTAGTGTAGTAGAACTTTTTTCAAGCATTCATTACAGAGCAACAGTACTCACCATGGGAGGCTTGGAAGGTGAGCCTGTCATGACCTCCCCAGCCCCAGCTCTGCAGAGGATTAATTGCAGGACCAGAGGTAAGCAATTTAATGCAATTCTCCTATATGGCCTCTGTTTGCTCAGTGCATATTATCTTCTTCTTGATGATACAGGTGCCCAGTAGCCATGAGGAATCTATGTGATAGGCCCTCCATAAGGGAACTGCTGAAATGTCTAGAATCACCTGTAAACAGTGTATTGGCTGTAGTCCTAGTACCTGGGTGGAAGATCCCATTGGTCTTCCTTAGCCTCTACCACATGGAACCTCACCCAAGAAAGGTCGTTTTCTCCTCATTTGGGCCCAACAGCCAAGAGAGGCCTGAGTTCCGCTGATACCAGGTAGAAGACAGGTGTGGAACTCATGAATTGGTGACAAGCTGTAGGGACCAGGAGATAAGCAGAGATATATCTGCCAGTCAGGATGCTGTCCTCTCTAAGCACAGTTTTCACCCCAGGTTTGCATCATGGTTCCCTTGCCAAAATCCGCGTTTTGCTGCTCCTGACCCCTCCACCTCCATCTTATGGTACTTTGCTCAGTTTTATTATTTGACTTTCTGCCCGGCCAGACAAAACACTGAGGGCTTCTGGTTTGTTTGTTATTCTGCATTTTTCACCTTCTGAGCCCTGGTACCACATACCCTCACTTATAAAGTAGATAGGAAACTACCGTAGTTATTAGCAGCATTATGGGAACAGTAGTCGTTTACCAAGCTTTCATCCTAGGCATGTCATAAGCACTCTCTCATTTAAGCCTTATACCAATTTTACGGGGAAACCATTTCTGGGAGATTAAGTAAATTATCAGAGGTTATAGAGCTAGTAAGTCATTTCGCTGAGATGTAATTCTCAGAAACACCAACACTGATGGTGTAAGTATGAGTTTTAGTTGCACTTTTGTGGTACAAATGCTAATGTGTAAGGGTCTTTAACCAGTGCTGCTATTTGTAGAACAAGAGCCCTTTTGTGTTGATATATATATATATATATATATATAGAGAGAGAGAGAGAGAGAGAGAGAGAGAGAGAGAGAGAGAGAGGTATTTTAGAATCCTCATCAACTTGATTGATTAGAGAGAGGGTAAGTGTATGTCATTGGACTTCCTCCAAGATACATACTCCGTGTTTCCTGGCCTTCACTTTGATCCTCTCGTGCTCACTGGGAAACACTGGCAGTGGAGGGTTGATTTCAGTGCTCTGCCTGCAATGTTTGCCATTCCCCAGCCCACAACATGCCTGGGAATGACCTCATGCAGTGTCCATATGCCATGTACCTTCTTGGCCTGCCTGGCTTGTAATGAGGATGCAAAAATACACCCATTGGAGCAATTAACACCTTCTAATGGCCTCTTTTAGCAAAAAATCACCTCAGAAGATATCATGAACAAAGGAAATGTGAAAGAGACATGATTACCAATTTTTCAGTTGATGTAGGACATTACTTACCTATACATACCACCTCACTCTTTCTTCAAAGAAAAGTAGGAGACATGCAAGACAATACATCAAAACATCTCTTGAGTTCTTAAGAATAAATAAAAATAAAGATATACTTGACTTTACAAAATCATCCAACATAATTAAAAACTACTACAGGGTCCACACAGATATGGAACATGACATCCCGAAATCCACAGCCTTTCTGCATCAAAGAGCAGGGCCTGGAGCTGGTTTGTGCAAACTGGGCAGGAAACCAGGCCTCCTGGGTGGGCTCCTCCAGAGATGACCTGTGAGAGAGGTGTTCTGACTCCAGACAGACCTTTTCTAATGACTCCTGTATTCTGACTACAAGGGAGAACAGTAATATCCCAGAACACAGTGGAAAGAAGGTAGGTAGATAGTGGAAAGCAATTTTCTAAACAGATCTATCCTTAGACTATGAATGATAACAGGAGAAATGAAAACAACATGTTTCAAGTGTGGCACAATAGCAATCTACCAACAGAGAGATGGAAAAGCAGTGGCAGACAGGAAGAAATAAAGGGGAGTTGAAAGTCACAAATTCGGTTTATGGGGATGAAGCAAATGATCTTGAAGGAATGGAGAAAGGACACAAACTATAACACTTTGATCTTTGGATAATAAATAAGGCAACTTTCATGCACAGGTGGCTTAAAATGGAATTATGTGAAAAGAAAACTAAACAATAATTCAAAATAAAAAAAATCTCCCACCCTCAAATAAAACACAACTCTTCTTGTCAAATAATATAGTAATGAACTAGTTCTAGTCAATAGAGAAGTACTTTTGCTTGAGGGCTCAATTTAGGATTCAGAATGACTCATATTAGAGAGTAAAGATGCTTTTCTAAAGGCCAAGATCATGATTTTATACATTGTGTAAATTACTTGTTACACTTGGTGTGGCCACTATTATTTTCAGAATAAAAAATTAAAAGGTAAGTAGATCAAGGAGAGAAAAAAACATTCATATGATAGTTTTCTAAAGATAAATATTATATACTGTCATTTAAAATGGATTCAACATAATTAAATTTAAAAACAAAGTTATGTCTTATCTACCTAACACATTCGGAACTGTTTTATTGTGAATCAGGACTTACCTAAACAGATGGAGAATGGTAACCAAGGCTTCTATTTATTTTTGCTGCAGCAGGGAAGTAAGTGCGTCATGTGGGTAAGCCTGATCGTTCCCATAGGCCCCAAATAGACATACACAGAGAGGGAAAGCATGCCAGGTGAATCACACTCAAACAGAAGCTGGAGGGCGATCGTGCCGACTCCTTCATCAGGAGAGACTTCTCATGAGCCCGTCTTTCTGAATGGTAACTGTGCTCGGAGACGATCTAACATCCTTAGTCTATTTTCTCTGCAAGTCCAGGAATAGTCTAAAGCCTTAATTATTAAGTGGATTTAAAAAGGAGGCAGTTTTGATTTTCTGGTAACTGAAACATAAACCATTAGGGCCAAAAACTTTGGGTAGTGGGCACACAATACATTATACAGATCATGCGTCATGAAAATATACACTGGAAATCTACATAACTTTATTAACCATGTCACCCCAATAAACTTAATTAAAAAAACTTTGGTTTCTATCCATTTCTAGTCATAATTAAAATATATTATATGAAGTTTTGAAGTTTTACATCTGCACCCTTAACTTGCTCAAATTCAAGTACATAAATTCTAGGAGGGGAGAAGGAGAGAGAGAGAGAGAGAGAGAGAGAGAGAGAGAGAGAGAGAGAGAGAGAACATATAAAGAATTGGAAGTAATTCAGGGCAATATCCCTTATCTCCTCTTCCACCAATGAACATTGAACATTGGATTTTGACCAGTGTTCAGTGAACAATGGGTTGTGGTGAATGAACATTGCCATGGAGGCTGGATCCTGTTGGATCTTTAAGTGGCCACAACTCTGAGCCTCAGAGCAGGTGCACCTCTCCTCTCTGAGCGGGATTCTGGGAGTCTAGACACAGGACACACTGTTCACACAGCTTGGCATTTAAATGTAAGGCAACTGCATCATCCTTTCTCAGCCTCAAAAACAATACTTTATTACAACTGGGAGGGATAATGGTCTACAGTGAATTTATTGAGGGCTAGCACCAGGCATTGTTTTATGGTAGATATAAGGTTGCTTTAGGTGATCTTGTTTTTGAATTTGTGAGTCCACATTATCTACACATTTAACATGTTAAATCAGGTATACTACAGCTGAGTTTCTTCTTTACTTAGGACCATAAATTATTACATAAGATTCATGATCAAATGTTTAGTGTATTAATAAATTCATTTTGCAAATTTTATTTTCTTGCCATTTACTTTGTGCTCCTAATAATGCAGTTTATAACAACAGCAGTATAAATGCTGTATACTATTTTTTTGGGAAAACGGTATATTTGAAAATAAATATTTTTACATTATAAAGAGACTGAACTCTATTTTTTGATTTGTTAAGCCACATTAAAATAATCTCTATTAACTCATCAAAAATGCCTCCTGCCTCCTGTCATTTCCATCACTTATTTGTTTCATTTGCACTGTGCCTATGCTGCTCAGTACAGCAGGCATGAGCTGCACGCAGCTATTTAAATTTAAATTACTTAAAATGAACTCTAACAAAAATTCAGTTGTTCTTTTACTGGCATTGGCCACATTGCAAGAGCTCAACAGCTGCCTGTGCGAGTGGCTGCCGTACAAAGCATAGAGAAAACCTTGTCATCATTACAGGAACTTCAACCGCACAGTGCTGCACTAGATTTCTAATTTGAAAAGTGGAGAAATTTCACATTTAAATTAAAATATCAAGTTATATTTCTTCCTTTAGAGTAAAAAGTTTTTTTGCTATCAGTTATTACTTAAGCATTGTTGCATTTCTGTAACTGTGAGCAAAAGTACTAACTCCTCAGGACTTTGTTTTCGTGTTTTGACTTTAAAAAAAAATCTCAAGATTTACTGATGTTTCAGATGGTTAGAGAGGATAGACTTGAACTTGTAGTTTGTTTGATATATGGACACATCTCATTGTTTGTAGGGAGAAAGCACTTAAATGCACAGTGCTCCTGGCTTTTTTTGGAATTCTGTACTAGGATTAACCCTCCTGTGATGACAATGTAAAAAGCCAATATACACATTCACACAAACAAGCAACTTACAGTTCTTTTCAAGGTCAGCAAAGCAGGCAGACATTTAAGGAAGAGAGAGGTGACTTTGAGAGGTGGATTGTATAGGTGCCACTGGAAAGTTCAAGCCTTTTGCCTGGGAACACTCCCCAGGCTGAATGTGGTCCTCGTGGCAGAAAGCCACAATTGCCTTGAAGTGTAAGAGACAATTTTGGGTGCTGGCTGACCAGCCAGAAAGTTAGGAAAACCATCCTGGAAATGAGGGGGTTGCAAAGGGGGTGAACCCTCAATTTGTATAAAATCTTTTCCTAGATCCGTAGATTTTTATCAAACAGTATATAGAGTGATACTTTAGGAAGAGCAACAAAAAAGCAGCCCTGGAAAGCTGAAATAATTGAACACAGACTTGAGCTGCTACCCACATGGGACAGATGTGGCAGTTTGAGCGTGGCCAAATTAACTGCCTACTATTGTAAAGTCTTTCTTCAGAGGAACAGAACTGAATTTAGGACCTCTATAACATATTATTCCTAATATCCAGTTCCTAGCAGAAAATCACTAAATAAAACAGGAAATATGACCCACATCAAGAAAAACAAAATTAGTCAATAGAAACCCTGAGGTGACTGAATATTATAATTAGCAGACAAGGCTTTAAAGTGGCTATTATAAATATGTTCAAAGATATAAAGGCAAATATATGCCAAAGAAATGAACATATATTGAGTATTAGCAGAGAAATAGAGACAATACAGAATAACTCAGTGCAAATTCTAGAATTGTAAAGGATGGTAACAGAGGGAAAAGAAATCACTGGCTACATTTAAGAGCACAGTATATGCAATCAAGGAAAGTTAGTGAACTTGATGATATAACAATAGCATTATCTAATCAAAATACAGAACTGAAAATAACAGAAAGGAAGTGATCAGAGCCTAAGAGACCCATGGGTTAATTTCAAGTATTCTAACATATGTGTAATTGGAGTCTCAGAGAGGACAGACAGAATGGGGCAGAAAATAAATTTTAAGAAATAATGGTCCAATCTTCTCAAATTTGATATAACATCCAAGAAAGTTACAATGAACCCAAAATATAAATAATAATAAAGTCAAACTTAGAGACATTATAGTCAAAATGCTGAAATGCAAACATAAAGAGAAAATTGTGGAATCAAGCATAAAAACAATACCACATAACATAAAAGAAAAAAGGAAACAAATAGTGAAGGCCCCCCAAACAAACAAACAAACAACAAAAAACAAACAAAAAACAAAACAAAGCGAATCCTACACAAAAGAACCATATTTTTTAAATGATGAAAGAAAAAAGTATGTCACTCAGAATTCCAGGTCCAGTGAAAGTATTCTTCAAATGTGAGTTGCAGTAGAACATTTTAAATGTATCACGTTTATTGATTTGTGGATATTGTACCAGCCTTGCATGCCTGGAATAAATTCCACTTGGTCATGGTGTATGATCATTTTAAAGTATGCTGGATCCAATTTGCTAATATTTTGTTGAGGATTTTTAGCATCTATGTTCATCAGGGACACTTGCCTGTATTGTCTTTATCTGATTTGGGGATTCTGGCTTCATAAAAAGAGCTTGGAAGTACTCCTTCTTGAAATTTTGAAATGATCTGAGGAGGACAGGTTTTTCGTTTTTCTTTACATGTTTGGTATGACTCCCCCATGAAGCCGTCCAGACCAGGGCTATTGTTTGCTGGAAGGTTTTTGATCACTGCTTCAATTTCATTGGTAGTTATTCAGCTGCTCAGGCTTTCTGATTCATTCTAATTAAGTTTTGGAAGATTTATTTTTCTAGGAATATGTCCATTTCATCTAGGTTGTCCAATTTGTTTGAATAACATTGTTTATAGTATTTTCTTTTTTACAATTCTTTGTATTTCTCTGGGATTGTTTGTTACTTCACCTGTTGCATTACTGATTTTTTTTGGGGGGGGAGGGGTTCTCTCTTTGAATCTTGGTAAGCCTGGCTAGAGGTTCATCAATCTTGTTTATCCTTTCAAAGAACCAGTTTTTGGTTCTATTGATATTTTTTTTTACTCTATGTCATTTTTTCCCACTTTGATCTTTATTATTTTCTTCCCTCTCCTTACTCTGGGCTTTTCTTGTAGCTCTCTTTCTAGTTCTTTAAGCTGTAGGTTTAGAAAACTACCAGTTTTTCTTGTTTTTTCTGAAGTAGATCTACAGTCCTATAAATTTCCCTCTCGGATTGATTTCGATTTGTCCCATAGATTTTGGATTGTTGTGTTTTCATTTTCATTTGTTTCCAGAATGTTTTTTATTTCTTCTTTGATCTCTTTGATAACCTAATGGTTGTTTAATAACATGCTATTTAGCCTTCATGATTTTTATTATTTTTTATTCTTTTCATTGTAGTTGATTTCTAATTTTATGCCATTGTGATCTGAGAAGATGCTTGATATTATTTAATCTTCTTGAACTAGTAGAGTCTTAGCCTGTGTCCTACTATGTGGTCTATCTTTGAAAATGTCCCATGTGCACTTAAGAAGAATGTATATTCTGTAGCTTTGGGGTAAAATGTTCTGAAGATGTTTATTAATTCCACCTGATCCAGTGAATCATTTAGGATTGATGTTTCTTTGCTGATTTTTTTGTCTAATGGATTTATCCAGTGATTTCAATGGATATTAAAGACCGCTACTATGTTTGTATTGCTGTCAATCTCTCCAGTGATATTTTTTCAGGAGGTTTTTTTTTATGTATTTGGGTGCTCCTGTATTAGGTGCATATATGTTTGCCAGATTTATATCATCTTGTTGTATTGACCTGTTTAGTATTATGAAGTGGCCTTCTTTATTTCTTTTTATGCTCTTCACTTTGAGGTCAATTTTGTCATATGTAAGTATTGCTAACCCTAGCTTTTTTTTTTTTTTCATTTGCTTTTTTCATTTACTTTTTTTTTTTCATTTCCATTGTTCTGAAAAATTTTCCATCTCTTCACTTTCAGTCTGTGTGAGTCCTTTGTTCTGAGGTGGGTTTCTTGTCAATAGCATATATATTATTTGGGTCATGTTTTCTTTTTTTTAAAATATATTTTATTGATTCTTTACAGAGAGGAAAGGAGAGGGATAGAAAGCCAGAAACACTGATGAAAGAGAAACATTGATCAGCTGCCTTTTGTATGCCCCCTACTGGGGATGTGCCTGCAGCCAAGGTACATGCCTTTGACTGGAATCAAACCCGGGACCCTTCAGTCCACAGTCTGACGCTCTATCCACTAAGCCAAACCAGTCTCGGCTGGGTCATGTTTTCTTATTCACTCAGTTACTCTATGTCTTTTCATTGGAGCATTGAATCCATTTACATTTAAGTTTATTATTGATAATTACTTTTTTGTTGCCATTTTTATTCTTTATGCCTGTGTTCCTTCTTCCCTTTCTATTTCTTCTTTTTACATAAGTTCCTTTAGCATTTCTTGCATTGTTGGTTTGGTGGTAATAAACTATCTTAGCCTCTTTTTTTTGTCTGCAAACCTCCTGATTTCCCCTTCAATTTTGAATGATAGCCTTGCTTGGTAAGGTATTCTTGGATTCAGTCCCTTGCTTTGAATTACTTTATACCCATTCCGTTCCCTTCTGGCTGTATCTATGTCTGTTGAGAAATAAGTTAATAGTCTAATGCGAGATGCCTCATAGTTAACTTTCTGTCTTTTTCAAGCAGCCTTTAGTATTCTTACTCTTTCATTGACATTTGTCAATTTAATTACAATGTGTCTTGGTGTCAGTATTTTTAGTTTCCTCTTGTTTGGGACTCTGTGCTTCTTGGACTTCTGTGACTATTTTTTTTCCTTCAAAAGTCAGGCAAGTTTTCTGTCATTATTTTTTCAAACAGGTTTTTTATTCCTTGCTGAGCTTCCTCTCCTTCTGGTACCGCTATTATGCAGATGTTGTTTCATTTCCTATTATCTCAGAGCTCCCTTAGATTCTCCTCCTGCTTTTTAATTTTTTTCCAGGTGCTGCTCTTTGTGGGTGTTTTTTCTACCTTGTCTTTTAACTCACTGACTTGGTCCTCAGCTTCTAGTCTACTGATGGAATCTTCCATCATGTTCTTTATTGAAGTTATGTCGTTCATCATTTCCTCTTTATTCTTACATGTTGGTGAATTTCTTACCCAGACATTTGGACACCCTTTTAATTATTACTCTGAATTCTTTCTCTGACAATTTGCTTGCCTCCATTTTATTTTGTTCCTTTTCTGGTGATTACTCCTTTTCTTTCATTTGAGCATTATTTCTTTGTCTCATCATTTTTGCTGTTCCTTTGTGATTGTTTCTATGTATTAGATAAAACTGGTATGCCACCCAGAAATTCTGAGTTTGTCTTATGTACTAGATGGTTTGTGGGACCTAGTGGTGTAGTCTCTCAGGTCTCACAAGCTGGGTGTTCTAGTGAGGCCCCCTATTTGAGATATCTGGGTCCTCCTAGCTGAGTCTTGAATGTTACTGTTCCAGTCATGAATGGGGGCTTCTCTCAGGGTGTCTGATTATGTGGCTCATTCCCTATCACATCATGCCAACCATTGTGGTGGCACTTACTAAACAGCACAAAATACAACACTACAGGACACAACACAGAAGGAACAGAACATGAATGTATACAAGACACCTATAAGCCCAATTGAAGTGACCACAATAGAAAAGAGAATTAGGAAAGAGAAAAGAGAGTTAGGATGTTAGTGAGAATAAAGAAAAGAAAAGACAGACCATGGGGAGAAAACCAACAAATCAAACAAATAAACCAAAAAACACAAACAAAAATCACCCAGAAAAAAAGGGGTGGAGGGAGGGAAATCTGTAGATGCAGAGCTTAAATAGAGAAGAGAAGAATTGGATGAATAAGGGAAGGACCATGGTTTAGCACAGAATAGGGAGAAAATAAATGATAAAACCAGAAGAAAAATTTCTAAAAAAATTTTTTTTGAAAAGGAAAATAGAGGAGAGAGCCAGTGGCCAAAATTTAGGAAGTGAAACAAGTTAAAAAATTATGAAAAGAACATGAGAAGAGAGAGAGAAAAATAATTGAGTAGTGAAGAGAAGAGAAAGCAAAGGAGAAATGAGGTAGAAACAGTGAAGAGTAAATTAGATAAATGAATAAACCAACAGTGGTTAGAATAATAACATATCAATAAAGCAGATAAAAAAGATCCATTTTTAAAAAAGGAAAAAAAGAAACGAAATGGAAAAACTAAAAGAGGAAAGGAAAAGAAAATGGGAGGAAAGACTATGAGGAAGAAGAAGGTGCCAAAAAACTAAAAAATACAAACTAAAAAATAAAATTTGATAAAAAGAAAAATAAAAAATTTAAAAGGAAAAAAATAAAAAAGTGTAGTGTCATTTGCTTCAGCTGAGTTTTACTGCACCATGGGAACTGGTTAACTCCCCCACTCTTCTGTCTGTCTGCAAGTTGTTGGCTTACTGTTAGGCACCATATTTTCTTATGTATAGGTAGTTATTTTTTTCTAATATTGTTAGACTGAAAATCGAGGGGTGTCTTATACATGGCAGTCACCTGAGGATGGAGCACATGGCTGTGTAGCTGCCTATACCTTGTCAAACAGGCTTCCTCTAGTCATGAGCCTTATTGTTACTGATGTCAGCTGATGTCGTAATTGGAGGTGGCGAGTGTGCAGATACAACAGGGACTGGAGTGTTCTGAGCCCATAAAGATGTTAAAAATTAAAAAAAAGAGATAAATACTGGTAAGCGATTGTCTTACTCTGCAAAATTCAAACTGAATGTAATCAGCTATGCAAAAGAACATGGAAATAGAGCTGCAGAGAGGCAATTTGGACCTCCTCCCACTGAGTATAAGATCAGACAATGAAGAAAAAAGGAAGAACAACTCCTTAAGATGCCAAAAAAGAAGAAGGCCTTAAGAGGAAAGCTAGCAAAATGTTTAAAATATTTATTTCTAAATTTTGGATTGAAAAAGTAGGGGGCATCTTATACATGTGGGTGTCTAATACATGGAAAAATATGGTATTTAGGTGTTGGCCATTGTCAGACACCGTATTTTGGCTTTAGCACCCTACTTGAAGCTTTAAGGGATCCACCAGTCCTCTGTTTGTATCTGTTTTCAAAGGCCTTGGCTATAAGCAGGCAGGGTCAATCTGCCTGTTTTGCCTGTCTGCTAGCTGTCAGACTTAATCAAGTTTCCTTTTCTGACAGGGCTTTATGTAGGGTTGGTGCTGTTTCGCTTTCAGAGAGTAAGATGGGTGTTTTTTTTTCCTGACCCAGAGCTTCTCCTCTGTGAGTGGCCGCAAATATTATTCTGGCCTTGGTTGGTCAGAGATCCTTGTATGGAGAACCAATAAGGTTGAATGGAAATATGGAGTTTTTATCTGTCTGGTTCCCGGAATAGTGGGGAGGACTGGCCCTCTTCCAACCCAATCACCGAGGGCTCTTTGGACCTATTCAGACCCTAAACTTGGCCTCTGCCTTTGTTTCCTTTGTATAGCTCAAAATGCAGGCAGGGTGTGGCAGGCTGTATTATTTTCCTTGAGGCTACTGGGAGGGGCTAGCTTTTCAGGGGAGAAATGGTCTCTTAGATTTGGAAGTTTAGGAATGTACCAATGCAAGAATCTTGGCCAGTCTCCCTGCCCTGATTTCCACCCCAGCCTTTCCTCAGGCACTTTAAATCTGTGTGTCTCTCCCTGCACCAAAGCCAGTGAGTGTTTGTGATAGATCCTCCCTTCCCCCAACTGATGGACGGAGTATGAGATAACCTGCACCTGCAGCCTGGACATTCCTGAGCACCTAACCAGGCACCTTATATAGACTACACATTGAACCACCAATCACCACCTCCCAAATACTCTAAGTCCTTGATTCCTAAGTACCTAAGTGCCTAATCATGTGCTTTATATGAAACAACCAATCAGTGCATGCCGAGTACCCTAAACCCCATACCTTCCCATTCCACCCCTCAAAAGGCATGTTCACCCCTGCATGTGTGCCTGTTCTCCCCTTGTGAGACAGCCTGGCAGGGTCCTTCTCCTCTAATAAAGCCTGTAGTCTTGGTTTTTCAGGCTCTTTCTCTCATTCTTTCATTTGGTGCCACAACCCAGGAGAGGTGCATGGTACTGTGGACTATCCTGGAACCTAGCCCCCAACTTCTGACTCTTGCTCTGGCTCTGCCCAGTGGCATGGTTCTGAGTTGATTGGCCTGCTTCAGACACCTCTCGAACCCTGCCATACCAGGAAACGTGGAGATCTTGTTGCTTCTTTCTCACCAGTAAGCTTCAGGGACTTTCTCACTCCCAGCCCCATCATTCCCTTGACCTGGAAAGGTCTCAGAGTTTCCCATCTACTAGGCTACACTTTCTATGTTCTACGAAAGGTGAGGTGCCTGGCCAGGAAACTCTGCTCTATTCCACAGGAAAGGTCACGGGTTGACGACCTTGGAACCTTTTCTCGTCTCTCACTCTCTACAAGTTGGCTAAGGGAAAAGGAGGATGCTTCTTGTTCCCTCTCCAACTTTCCAGCGGCTCTTCCCTCTGGTCATGGGGTCCTCTCAGTCCAAACCCCCTCTACACATCCTTAGGGTGTCTCCTGGCCAATCTTTTCACCCTTGGTTTTTCTGGCTACATCAAACCAAAGAAGCTCTACCTGGCCACAATATAAATTTGACAATATCTCTCTGTGGCCTGAAAACAGCACTTTCGATTCCAATATCCTCCCAGATCTAGATAATTTTTGTCATCAGATAGGGAGGCCTTAGAGATCCCTACAAATAGGCTTTCCCCCCTCATTTCCTTCCTCCATTCTCGCACCTTGCTTTATTCTTCATGTTCCACCTATATCAGATCCTCCTCACAAAGTCCTCTTTGCCCTCTCAGATCAGTCCTCAGCCCCTTTCTCTGTCTTCTGATTTTTTCTACCTAGCCAATCATTCATTTCTACCTTGCTCCCTCCCACGACCCCTTACAACTCTGCTGTAGAATCTTCACCCCACGCTCTACCTCTGAGAACTCTAACTGCCCGCCTTCCCCTATGCACTCTCCTCTGAATCTCCGCTCCCATGACCGCCAGCAACTTAATTCACAGGTTGCTGGCTATTCCCTTCTCACTTTCTGATTTTCATGAGAGCCCAAATCCTGAGAATGTGAGTTCCAAAACAGCCTTTCCCATCTAACACTCACTCTCAGGCCACCCAAGACTGCCTTCTGCAACAGCTTCTTTTATTCCTACGTCCATTCTACCCCTGAGGGAGGCAGCAGGAACTGAGGGCATAGACTGAGTCCACATCTCATTTTCTATGTCCAGCCTCACAGATTGGGAGGCATCACAGGTTTCTTTTTCCACTGACCTTGACCACCTTTACTCCCCCAACATATGTCACAAACTTCAAAAATAGATACAGGTCCACAAACCCCACAAAAAGACCTCATTAACCGGACCTTTCAGGTCTTCATTAATGGAGACAAGGAGACCCAAATCCGAAATCAAAGGTGAGATCAGGCCAAGGCTGAGGCCCAGGAGGAGGCCTTCCAGCTCCTAGCCACTGCTTTCAAACATCAAACGAAGTGCCGGTCCTCCAACTGTGGGTGAGTATGGGGCTAAGCCTCCTCTGGGCCTGCTTCAAATGCAGCAAGGAAAGACACTGAGCCAAGTCCTGCTCAAACCCAAGACCCCCACCTGGGCCCTGCCCAAGGTGTGTAAGGGAAGGCAACTGGAAATCAGACTATAGTTTGGCTCCTCCAGGTCTGGCCCCAGCCAGCTCAGCATGGCCACCCTCTGGATTCAATTTGGACTCCAAGACCTTCTGGGACTGGCCACTGAAGAAGCTACCTGGGCCCTGACCAGAGGTAGGCCCAGGCCAGAGCCTAATGACTGTTGGCGGCACGTAAACTGATTTCCTTCTAATTGACACTGGGGCTACTTATTTTGTCCTCTCTGAATTCACTGGGACCCTTGTCCACTCCTCAGTCTCTGTTATGGGGGTTGAAGGATTAGTCTCACAAGCCATTAGCCACCTCACATCTACAATGCATCTTACTAATTTCCCCCATTCACTCTTTTTTTTTTTTTTTGCCAGGGCTACCATGTATCCTCTCATAAAACCCAGTTGTCCCAAACCACAGTCATCTACCTCAGTTTCACTCTCTCACCCCACAAGGCTGAGTCATTCCTTGGACTGTAAACACCTTATTTCCTTATCTCCTCTATGATTATTACCTCTAGGAAAAATGTGATGGTTTAAAATTCAAGTGGCTAGAGGCTTGGGAACAGATTGTGGGGCCTACTCCCTCCTACCACTGCCTTTTATACTTAATGGAAGGTCTGAGGCATGGTTATGCATTTTTGAAGGACATAGAAGGAAGGTTTAAAGGCTAATTTGAAAGTGTAAAATTCATGAAGGTTGTGTATGTGATGAGAAGGAAAAGAGAAATGTTGAAAGAAAGATGTTCTAAAGTTAACTGTTAACAAGAATTGCAAAACGGCCATTTTGATGAGTAAGAAAGTGAGGCTACAGTCTCCAAGCCTGTCAGGACAAGGTTGCTGGACACTTATTAGCTAAACCAGAATATTCACAGTGTCTAATCTCTTATCCAACCATCCAGGTCCCTGGGTTCTACTACTCCTTTCCTTCCCTTTCCCACTTTCACTGCAATACAATCTCAATCATTCACCTGTCACCCCTTATTGGTAGCGGCATTGCCATTACCCTCTCAGCTTGGAGTGTGGAACTAGAAAAAGGAGTCTCATACTTTTTAGTCCACCTCTTCTCATTGTACCTATCAGCTTGTCCCATGATAAGGGATTTTTCTTCCTCTGTGGGGAAAACACATATATCTGTATCCCCATCAGCTGAACAGGAACCTCTACTCTCGTCTATCTCTCACCCAATGTAGACGCAATCCCCAATGATCAGTATTTACCTGTCCCCATAACCCATCATATCTGACACAAAAGAGGAGTCCAGATAATTTCTCTCCTCCTAAGCCTTGGCATCACAGTAGGGGTTGGAACTGGCATAGGGAGCTTAACCACTGCTCTACCCATATTTTGAAAGCCTGTCTCAGGACCTACAGAAACATGTGGATGCCCAGCAAGGGACAAAACTGGGAAAACAAAAACCTTACCCCCAGGGTAACCTATTTTCCCCTTTCATATCACTAATGAGGCAACTGAGACCCTACTCTTTCCTACCTAAAAATAACATCTAGATCTCAGCTGTATTTCAGTTCCAGAAAAGCAGCAAAACCAGACAAATGATGCCGTGGCAACCTCAGGACCAGCTTTCAGTTCCGAAGTGACTCAACAGGATAGCTTTCGAGACTTTACCAACCAGTCTTCTGGGAAAATAATGCTGCTGCACCCCTCATCCAGCATGGAAAACACTACCTGTTTTTCACTCACTTACCCCATGGCTCCTCCCACTATTAGGTCCACTGGTATTTATTATTTTAATTTTGCTCTTTGGCCCCTGTCTCATGTGCTGTTTCACTAGTTTTTTGCAGAACAGAATGCAGGCATTTGCTAACTAGAAGGTGGGAGAGATCTATCTACCTAGAGACACCTATGTCACCAGAATCTTTGAGACCCTGGGTAGACACTCCTGACAACGCCCCCTCTCAGCAGGAAGTAGATATGGAAAGTGCACCTTCACCCCCTGACCTTCCCCAGACTCTCAATTTTTTTTTAATATTACCAAAAGCCTGGAATGATAGATCCTCCCTTCCCCCAACTGATGGATGGAGTATGACACAATCTGCACCTACGGCCTAGACATTCCTGAGCACCTAACCAGACACCTTATATGGACTATACATTGGACCATCAATCAGCACCTCCCAAATACCCTAAGCCCTTGATTCCTAAGTACTTAAGTGCCTAATCATGTGCCTTATATGAAACCACCAATCAGCGTGTTGCCGAGTACCCTAAGCCCCATGCCTTCCCATTCCACCCCTCAAAAGGCATGTTCACCTCTGCATATGTGCCTGTTCTCCTCTTGCAAGACAGCCTGGCAGGGTCCTTCTCCTCTAATAAAGCCTGTTGTCCTCTCTCTCATTCTTTCAGTTTGCAATTGAAAAGTCCTATGTTCTGGGTTTAGCAAATAAAAGCAAAAACAAAATGAAACCAAAACTACCACAAAACTGGGGGTTTCTTTTCCCAGCACCTCACTGCTCAGGCCACCTTTTGGGCAGCCTTTCTCAGCTGCTTTTTGTGGCTGTGGTCTTAGGTCCAGATTACCTTGTCACCAGAAGCTTTGTAGATTTTTCCTAGCGCAGTTGGATGTTACTCCTGTCACAAAGGGATGCGGCTTTGGTGCAATGCAGCCTCCTCCTCACAATCTTGGACTGCTCTTGGCTTTTGCTCTCAAGTCCAGATCCTTGTTCCTATCATTCTCCAGGCGTCCTCTGCTCTTCCTTGATGGAAATTGTCTCTTTAACTGTGTCTAATTTGTTAATTCCAGGTGAATTTTCTCCAATTTAGTTGCTTTACCTGTCTGACCCCTGGACAAGGTGTATTTCATATATGCCTATGCAGCCACCATTTTTTTCAACCAAAGATACTTTATTGTTGAGAGTATTGCAGATACCCCTTCTGCACCACTCCCCATTGCCTCCCTTCACCCAGTTCCCACACACCCCAAGTCTTCACCACCCTATTGTTTGTGTCCATAGGCAATGCATATATGCATATAAGTTCTTGGATAACTCCCTTATCTTCTCTCTCAGATTTGTCAGTCTATTCCATGTTCCCATGCCTCTGGTTCTATATTTTATTCATCAGGTTATTTTTTATTAGAATGTTTATTTGATTTTTAGATTCAATTGTTGATAGATATGTATGTATTGCCATTTTGTTGTTCATATTTTTGAACTTTTTTTCTTTTCTTGTTATTTTTCCTAAAGAATACCCTTCAATGAGTCATGTAATACTAGTTTGGTAGTGATGAGCTCCTTTAGGTTTTTCTTATCTTTGAAGCTCTTGATTTGATCTTCAGTTCTAACTGATAGCTTTGCTGGGTATAGTAATCTTGGTTGTAGATCCTTGCTATTCATCACTTTGAATATTTCTTGTCACTCTCATCTGGCTTGCAAAGTTTCTGTTGAGAAATCAGCTGAAATTCATAGGGGCACTCCCTTATAGGGAACTAACTGCTTTTTTCTTGCTGCTGTTCACATTCTTTCTTTGTCTTAAACCTTGGCATTTTAATTACGATCTGTCTTGTTGTAGTCCTCTTTTGGTCTTCTTGTTTGGGACTCTCTGTGCTTCCTGGACTTATAAGTTTATTTATTTATTTTTTTTACCAGGTAAAGGATGTTTTCTGTCATTATTTCTTCAAATAGATTTTCAATATCTTGCTCTCTCTCTTCTTCTGGCACCCCCATTATGAGAACATTGGTATGCTTGAAGTTGTCCAAGGTGTTCCTTGGACATTATCTTTATATTTTTAGATTTTTTTCCTTTTGCTGTTCTAATTAGGTGTTTTTTGCTTCCTCATATTCCAAATCACTGATTTGATTCTCAGTATCCTCTACTTTACTGTTGATTCCTTGTAAATTATTCTTTACTTCAGTTAGTGTAGCCTTCATTTCTGATTGATTCTTTTTTATGTCTGATATTCTCACTAATTTCCTCGTAATTCTCACTAAGATACTTGAAATTCTCACTAAGTCCCTTGAAGCTCTCTTTAAGATCCTGAGTTTCCTTATAACCATTGTTTTAAATTCTGTTTCTAGCAGTTTGCTTGCTTCCCCTTCATTTAGTTCTTTTTCTAGAGATATATTCTGTTATTTGTCTCTGCATTTTTGCTGCTTTCATCTGTTGTTTCCATCTAATAAGTAGAGCTGCTATGTCTCCTGGAATTGGTAGAGTGTCCTTATGTACTAAGTGTCCTGTATGGCCCAGTGGCTCAGCCTTCCCAGTCACCTGAGCTTGGCACTATAGGTGAATCCTTGTGTGGGCTATGTGCACACTATTATTGTAGTTGAGCCTTATTTGCTGTTGATGTCACCAGGAGGAATTGACACCACAGGCCAATTTGCTGTGAGGACTATAGTGGAAAAGCTGCTATGCAGGAGATACCCCTATGGGACAGGACTTGCTTCAGTGGGGCTTGGTGCTCACTGAGTGTGTACCTTGAGTGTTTCACTTACAGATGTGTAGAGTTGTAATCTGGTGTGACCTGAAGCTGTCCACCAGGAGCAATGGCTCTTGGCCTCCTCTGGAGATGCAAAGTCAGCCTGGGGCAATCCCTCAGAGAGCTACAGAGTGGTCTGCACTTGGCTACTACTTGTGGTGGGCTTGGAAGTATCCAGGAGAGGCTGAGCTCTGAAGCAAGGCAGACTGCTATTAGTGCCAGGCCTGGGACTTCTTATTGAGTTCCATGTGGCATGCTGATACAAATTGTTGCTTGTATGAGAGATTTTAGGAAAGTCTGAAGCCTAAGCCAGTACAGGTGATTCATATAGAAAAGCCACTTCAAACAGTTTGAATGGGGAGGCAAATTGGGTGCAGTGAGGTCACAGGGAATCAGCAGTTGATGGAGACTCAGGTATGGCCCCTACCAGTCAGTTCTCTGATGTGGGGAGGCCTCAGCGTAAGAACAATGACCTCTGTGAGCATTTTTGCCTGGGAAAAGCTGTCTCTGAGGTCTTGCCCTGATTCCAGTTCATCCCCTTAAGTCCCTGGACTCCCCCTCCCCCCAAACTGCTGCCCCAGTGCTAGAGCTTAGAGGGGCATGTCTGAATAAGTCTGTGTGCCAATCCTTTAGGAGAAACTGCTGGGACTCTGGCAGCCTCTGTGTCACTCAGCCACAATCCTGCTTGTTTTAACGGCCATAAGTTACAGGGACTTCTCTGTCCTGCTCTGGAACCTTGGGCTGAGGGGTCTGGTGTGGGGTTGGGAAGCCTCCACAGCCTACATATCCCTCTGGATTAAAAGAACACCACATATTGGTATCAGATCACCCCATTCAGTGCCTTTACCACTCATACCAGTCTCAACATGCTTTCTTCTTTGCTTCTCTAGTTGCAGCTTCCATTCAGCCAGAATTCAGGTGGTTCTGAATGATGGCTATTCTGTATTTTAGTTGTAATTTTGATTTGGTTGTGGGAGGCGATAAATCCTGCATTAACTAACACCACCATCTTGGTTCTTCTTTCTAATTGTGTTCTTGATATCACAACTGGCACACAGCATCCACTTGATGCATTATAATTCTTTGTGTATGCCCTCTCACTTATTCCTTGCAGCAATAAATATTTTTGTTTTATAGATGAGAAAAATGAGACAGAGAGATGGAGTCATTTGTTCAAGTATCAGCAGGTGTCCTGTGATTAAGCTGATATTTGATCCCAAGAAGACTGACTCAGGGCTGCTGCTCTTAACCCATATGGCACTGAAAGCACCAAGCAAATTTTTATTCATGAGACCAGTGAGAAGTAAATGCAAGGTGCTGATATCAGTGGGGAGAGCTGTTTGGCTTCATGTCTAGAAGTATGTGGCAATGGACAAAGAAGTATGTGGGTAACAGGACCCCCAAATTTTTCAAAACAAGTTTGGGGAGGAAGTTGAGATTTACTGTTTGAAAACATGTCTGGAGTGAAGTTCCCAGGTTATGAAAGAAGGCTGGTAGGACCTGCTCCCTGCTGCTCTCAGGGACTGGCCTACATGCACATGTGTGGGAGGAAGACACAGACTCCACTTGCTCACCATTCCATGAACACATTCTCAATGTCACATGACCACTCAGACGCCTGGTTCTGCAATCAAGACCCCAGTATGTAGAGTGACAAAAAAGAGCTCTATACAAGGGATGAGAAGAGAAAAAGAGAAATGAACACAATAAAATTAAATATTTCACATTTGAGCCCACAAAACAAAATTTCAATGTGTATTGAAGAATTGCAGGGCTGAGAAAGAGAGCCAAAATGTCAAAAATGTGAATATAAATGCACTACAGACAAGATAAAAACATCAGAACAATTCTGGAGTCATCAATGAGATGAATGTGTGACTAACAACTGCAACAAGAATATTCAGTCACAAAAGACGGGAATAAAACAAAAATATTTATGTCACATAACAATTTGAAAATCTTAGAAATAAAAATATATATTAATTCATAGAAAATACAAAGTTGATGAGATGAATTTTAGTTTGAACACATTTGTAAGAGGATTAGAAAATTGAGATATAATACTAAATATTTTATTCAGAATCTGTCTCTAAACCTATATTTATACATATATCTGTATGAATATCTATCTCTATTTCTATCTCTATTTCTGTATCTATCTTTATCATCTCTATCTTGATAATCTCTATCTGTATAACTACCTACATCTACACCTATATCTATATCATCTATCCCTAAAGGTGCGAACCTATATATATATCAAAAGGTAGAAATTTCTAATTATAAGATAAAGAAATCCAGAGGATCTGATGTACAGATAATGATTGTAGTTAACAATACTAGATTATATATTTGAAAGTTGTTAAGAGAATAGACTTTAAAAGCTCTCATCACACACACAAAATTTGTAACTTTTTGTGGTGATGGACACTAAGTAGACTTATTGTGTTGACCATTATATATACAGAGCAATTATCTGATGTAACTAAAACTAATAAAATGTTATATGTCAATCATATCTTAGTAAAATACACTGTGAAGAAATGCATGTATATAAAGATATGCCCTCATCATGAATGGAACCGCACCAACTTTTGGTGTACAGGATGGCACTTCAACCAACCGAGCCACCGGGGCTGGGCTCACCTGAGTTTTTGACAGCAGATTTCTCATTGGCAATAAATGATACTGGAAGACAAGGGATAAATGTTCAGTGCCATCTACCTTGAATTCCATACCCAGCTAATTGATTATTCATTAAGGATTTTACTTTGTAATCCAGAAATATGAAAACAGAGTTTACTACTTACAGACCTCATTGTAAAAAATTCCTGGTGATGGCCTTCAGCAAGAAGTACAAATGAAGCTAAAAGTGTATTAAACAACAATAAAAGAACAGAAGGTGTTATGTGAGATATATATATACAGAGAAGAGGGGACTGAGGAGCCAGGGGAGTTGTTCAGTGCAGTGTAAGCTAAAGCTCCCCCCCCCCCCCCGCCCTCGAATAGGGACAACAAACAACCACAGATATTGTTAAAAAAAATTTATAGTTATTTTTCTGAGGCAACTAAAGAAAAAATACAGAAAAAATTATCAAACAGAAATCAGGATTAGAAGGAAAGGAAAAAAAAGTGCAACAAAATTTTTTTTAGTAAAATTAGTTCCATATATATCAGTAATTGCAATCGGTTAGCAGACTAAGCATATTGCTACAAGATCGGCATTAGCACTGTGCATTTTTCAAAAGTATAGCTATATTTTGCTTATAGAAAACACAGGGATATTAAAAATGAAAGAATAGAAATATATTGAATAACTTTTAAATGTTGGTATAGCAACATTAATACCAGACAAAAAAAGAGTTTATGACAGGAGTCATTGTTGAAGATAAAGAAGAAAATTGTATGATTTTGATGATTAAAGAAACAAAAAAATGCGATGAGTGCACAGGTGCTTTTAGAATGGCATACCTGCAACTTGGTGATTGGATCACATCTCCTCCCTGCACTCCCTGGATACCAAGGCATTTCACAAAGGTAATTTTCTTCCTTCTGAAATCCCTGCTATTTTGATGTTCAATTCCTATAAGTTGAAGGAAAAAGTAATTCTCTTTACAAGTTTTTTTATTGTTGTTATAGTTTAACTCTCTTGCTTAGTTGTAGGCACAGGAGAGAAAGCGATAAAAAGCATGTGCAAAGGAAATGAAAATGAACAAAATGTATAAAAGCCTTTCCTGAGGTGAAGAGAGGAGTGGTTTTGACAGAAGAGAAAGCAGCTAAGTGGACACGGTGCCTGCTGGTAGCAATGGCGGGGTCACAGGGAAGGGGCAGTCCCTGGGTTCAGGTGGGGCTCACTCATGGGCAGCCGAGAACCTTGCATGGTGACAGTTTGCCACTAATGCATCCATCCCCTTGCAGGACCATGGAGATGGGAGAAACACTTGATGTTTTTAAGGTGACCACTGGCCACACCACTTCCCGAAATGAAACCAGATGTAGGTTAAAAATGCCTTTGCCTTAACATTTGGAAAGGGGGTGAGAGAAATCTTTCTGATGTTGTGAGAAAGACATGAACTGAAGTCCTTTGTGGGACTTCAGAGGAGACTGAGTTTCAAGTGAAAGGGACAGGCTTTACTTGTAAAATATTACTACACTTAAAGGAAAGATATTGGGTGGTGACTTCATCAATAAGTTTAAATTTAAGTAAGCATCAAATTTACTTCAAAGCATCACAGCAAAGGAGCAGTAGAGAATGAATAATTATCAATGTTTTAAAGAGATACTTTCTTGCCACCAGACCTTGGAGTTTTTGTTGTTATTTGACAAGTTGGAGAGGGAGACTATGAGTTCCATTGTTTGATATCACTTCAGTTCCTGGACTTTATCAAGACTCCATGCTATGAATTGGAGTTTCTCTCGTTCTCATTTAAATCTTGCTTAAAAAAAAAAAAAAGACACTGGCTGACTATGAGAAAGTCCTAAAACGTGGATTAACATTCAGGTCTGCTTTTCTGCTTCCATCTTCTTCCTCAGTTTCTCTACAGCTCTTTCCAGAAGAACCCGGCCATCCTTGGGTGAGGGTTGGAACAGAGGTTGGACACTGGAAGTGGTGGAGGTACCAACACCAACATGTAAATACCATTCATGTCACTGCAGGGCCCCTGGGGCCGCTGGCCACACCATTTGCCGAGCTCCGGTGAAATATTTACCTTTTCAAGACAACCTAGTGAGGGAGGAGGAAGCTGAGACACAGCTGGCTTTTCGCGCCGCATTTCATCCGAAAGAGCCCACTTTCTATTACCGCTAAGCCGGGACAATCGTTTTGATTGTGTCAGTACCAATTATTGTTCATTTAATAAAGACAAAAAATCTGTGCTTTCAAACAAGCCTCATCACATATGCAAAATATATTTAATGCAAGTCCTTATTATTTGCAACAATTAGTGACTATTTGGTTAACAGCAAGTAGATATGGTTTAAGGTAACTTCTCCTATGTGTGATAAATATACACATTTTATAAGGTTCAAAGTACCTTATTTTGGGGAGGGGGAGATTTATTGTTGCCTGGAACAAAATTGGGCAGGGCAAGTATTTGCTGTAAAATAAATAACTATGATTCAAGTGACTTGGCTTGAATTAAGGGGCTACTGAAAAATTAAAATACTTTTTAAAATTCTGAACTCAGTACAGGCTGTGAGGGCTGCCTTAGGTGGTACAATTTACTTGTGTTTGGCCTTGTGATCAGTCTCCAAACTTCAGCAGGTATTTCAGTATTGGTTGTCTTTGTTTTCAGAGGCAGTTATCTGGGAATACCTGTCTTCTATTTTCCTGACACTGTGTCTCTTTAAATGTTTTGTCGTGCTACTTCAGGTCAGGGAGGATGCAATACTCCATTGCTTGAGCAATGTGGAATTTTGAATTTTAAATGAAAGAGTAGCTTTAATGACATTTGGTTTCAGTAGTGAACTTAAAAGGAAGAAACAAAACACAGAAGAGGGACAAACAGATACTTCTCTGATAGTTGGATCCTTAGAAATTTGGCTGTAAATTCAGAAAGATAATTATTTACACCGGATTACATAATTGGTATGATTTGGCTGGTTATCTACGAAGTCATTGAGAGTGTCAGAAGATTCAAGTGTATATTATACACCAAGCAGGAGCT
Source organism: Antrozous pallidus (assembly GCA_027563665.1). Classification (NCBI taxonomy): domain Eukaryota; kingdom Metazoa; phylum Chordata; class Mammalia; order Chiroptera; family Vespertilionidae; genus Antrozous; species Antrozous pallidus. The sequence goes on along the minus strand of CM050523.1, from coordinate 4,917,290 downwards.
GCTGTCGGTCTTCCTTGAAATCCCTGTTCATATCTTTTTGTGTAACTTAATTAGCAAAGTTAAAATTAAGATGAGACTCCAGTGTGCTTGGAAGAAACAATTTCTATGAGAGGACACTTCATTAAAACATTTAATAATGCAATAAACTCTTGGTTATCAAAGAAATCTCTAAAATGATCTTCTCCAATGAATACAATTATACAAACTAAAATATTTGTGCTGTTCAAGAAAATTCCAAGCACTGCTCCTGCAATGTGTACATATGTCAGGGCCTGCTTGCAATCATTGGTTTATAGTATTTCTAACAATATTGCAACTGGTATGCATTCAACCAATAGTACCATGGTTCATATATGCATGGTACTATTCTAGGATTGGGGACCAGAAGTGAATGGGACAAAATGCTTAATTCCATGAAACTTGCTTTCAGAGGAAGACGGGCAATAAACAAGGATAATAATAAATAACAGAGATATTTATTTAGGTATTCACAAAACTGCGCAACCATCATCACAATCCATTTTAGCACATTTTCATCACACCAAAAAGTTCCATATCTTTGGTTGTCATCCTCACCCTTAGTCCTCTTATCCACCCAGCCCTACACAACCAGCACTCCAAATTCTGTCCCTGAAGATTTACTATCTGGACATTTCATAACAATGAAATTATACTGTATGTGGTCCTTTGTAACTAGCTTCTTTCACTTAGGATAATGTGTTTAAGATTTATTCATGTTGTAGCATGCTCTGATACTTGCTGAAAAATGTTCTGTTAAATGGATTTTTATCTATCTATCTATCTATCTATCTATCTATCTATCTATCTATCTATCATTTGGTGAGCCTCTGTGCTGTCCCCTGTTTTGTTCTCATCAACACTGCTGCTATATGTGAACATTCACTCACAGATGTGTGTGGACATAGGTGTTCCATGTATGTCTTTTGTATCTATACCTTAGAGTGGAGTTGATGCATTATGTGTTTAAGAAACTTCCAGACTGTTTTCCAAAATTGGTGAATCATTTTACATTATCACTTGCAGTGTATGAAGTTTTCAATTTCTCCACATCCGCCCCAACACTTATTATCTGTCTTTTTCATTATAGCAATATTAGTGGGTGTGAAATTATATCTCCTTGTGGTTTTGCTTTGCATTTCCCCGATGACTACTGATATTGAACATTTTCATGTGCTTATTGGCCAATTATATACCTTCTTTGAAGAAATGTCTACTCAGATCATTTTCCTATTTTTAAATTATTTGTCTTCTTGTTATCTAGTTGTAAGAATTCTTTATTTTTATATGTATTCTAAATATGTCTCTATTAGATATATAATTTGAAAATATTTTTCCATTAAGTATGTTATGTTTTTTACTATCTTGATGGTATCCTTTGAAACCAAAAGTTTTTATTCTTTTTAATTTTATGAATTCCAAATTATCCATTTTTCCTTTGGTTGCTTGTGTTTTGAGTTCATGTGTTAGAAACCACTGCCAAGTCAGAGATTTACCCTTATGGGTTTTTTTATTTGTTTGTTTGAGCCATGCAAATGGCCAGAATAGTCTCATTTTCAAGAGAGGATAGATTTGAGTAATATCAGCATTGCCAAAGCTTTGCCTGAGTTTAAATGTTTTGAGTGCACACAGGCATGCACACACATAGAATACAAGCAGCACACACAGAATGCACACATAGAATACACACACAGCATACACAGAATACATACATAGCGCACACACAGCACACACATAGGATAGGCACAGCACACACAGCACACACACAATACACACACAGCACACACAGAACAGAGCAATAGCATCACTTTAACAGCCATCCGTCCCCTACGGCAGTGAAACGTGGTTCTTATGTACAGAACCCGCCACTCACCTTCTAACCACAGCTCACAGCCTGTCCTGGGACAATGTCTCCTTAACAATTCATAGTTGAATTTGCAAACTACTTGTAAAATAAAAATATTTTCAGGCTTAAGTGAAGTGGAGGAAAGAAAATGCTGTAAGAACCTTTAAGATTATATATCCATTTTAGTCTTACCTGTGTCTGTCAGACACCAATGTTTGATTTGTCTGAGTGACACACACACACACTCCAAATTATGCACTTGTTGGGGGCAAAGAGGTGGTAAGCAAGAATTGAAATATATATTTTCTTGAAACAAATACACATATTATGAAAAATTTACGGTAACATTAATAAAGAAATATTTTATTTATACACACATGGTGTTTTGGAACTTGTAGAGTTGGGATTATTTTAAAGGTGCACTTCGTTGGGGCCCCAGTTGCATTCATCCCCCCAGTTTAACTGAACTTTTCTACAATAAGAACATAGGAGTCCAAAATGGTTTAAGTCCGCCAGACATTGTGCTTTCAGGCAATACAACACTGGGCAGCATTTTTCCTTTTGCTTTGAGATTCTAAAAGGCAGGTTAGATTAGGTCTAGATCACAAAGAAAATTCCTTGGGAAGTAAACTTTTTGATACAGGACTCAGAGATAGCCCTCTCACCCCAACATTAATAGAAAATTCAAGCCCATTGACATTGTTACGGGCAGAGGGAGTTCTCAGGTGATTGACATGAATTGCTGTCTAGGAAGACTGTGAAGAAATGTCATTTCCAAAATGAAATGGCTGCAATCTCGGCAGCTAGGAGGTGGGTGGCCGGGCCCCTCTGCCGCACAGCTGGGAGCTCTGTTGGCATTTAGCTGTTACGTGGATGCACCGAACATAAACATCTGAAAAAAGAAAGAAAAAGAAAGGGGAAAAGAGATGCTGTTGCTTAGAAAACCAAAACTTCACTGCACACAAAGCAAACAGAGAGGATGAGACCTTTTTACATAACGCCTTGCTTTGTGTCACACTTTCATTCTTAAAGAAAAGAAAGAGAAGAGATTTTTCTGATGAATCATCTACTGTGACGAAAAAGTGGAATAGGAACCGTCCATCAGCCCTGCCAGGAGCAGTGGCTCCTGCGCTGACGACCGCCTCTCTAGGAAGAGAGTAAGGGCAGAAAGTCTCTGATGAGTAAGATCTTAACTTAATGACTTTTCATCCTGGCTTTAAGATATTAAGAAGTTATGCAGGGCAGCTTTCTGAGAGGGAACTTGGTAAGGCAGCATCAGCCTGTTGTCACTTAGGTGTGCACTTTGTTCTCTGTTTGAGTGCTAATTACATTGTGTCAGCAGCAGCCATTCCCACTAGGAAACACAGGATGATGAATGGAGGGAGGTCTGAATCCACGCATCTTTCAGGAGTGAGAAATGCTGTAACAGAACGCTAACATTCATACTCATGGAAGAAAGCCTTTAGAAAATAAGATGAGTATTTAAATTATCTTAAAGTGTCAATTGTTGAAAGGAGTAATTCCTTTATATTCTTTTCATAAAGGATATATATTTCAGGCTGCTGCAATTTGCTTGGGATTTTTTGTTTGACTTCTGGTCTTAGGAATAATCTTGTAGATATTCAGAGGAGTCAAATGGCCACATACTTACTGAGGTGCGATCTCGCCCCACTGGTTGGTGCTCTGACGGTTGGAGTTCTACCAGCTATGGTGCCAAGAACTAGTTTTCAGCTTCTCTTCACTTGCCCGGACTGACACCCTTTAAAACGGTTAGGAACATTTTGGTACCTATGGTTGAACAGCAAACTCTTACAAAGCCGAGCCCTTGAAAATAGCCATGTCCTTATTGGTCCCAGGTTTTGTGGGTCAGAATTGTGAATGGACACTGCCAGGAGTGCTTGCCCCTGTTTTATGTCATCTGGGGCTCTGCTGAAAGGACATGAAACTTTTTAAAGTTATAAGTACCTGTACTTTTAAAGCACACTACACACTTCATTTTCTGTAAAAGAAAGATAAAATATATTTTGGCCCCTTTGTCTTGGTGTTTAAAAGTAGGTCTACTGAAAGATTATAAAATGTTAAGATTGATGACAAAAGATTTGCCACTTATTTCTGAGACTTTAGAATTAAAATCTATGGGCATTGTATTGGGACACACCTGGGCGAGACCAGCAGAATTTCCTTCTGGGAAGGAGCTGGGGTGGAGGGAGCTGGGAAGGAACCGCAGGTCTCTGCATGTGGACCTTTGCCCTGCTCTCTAGCTAGCTATGGACACCACCTCTGAGGGCACTCCTCAGTCTGAGAAGACTACATACTGTTTGACTCCAACTCTAACAAATTCCATAAAAGGCAAAACTCATTTGAAATCTGTGGCTGCCAGGAGTTAGAGGGGAGAGAGGGAGAGGAGGCAGAGCACAGACGTTAGAACAGTGAATCTTTGAATGATTCCACATGGTGACTTACCTCATCATACATTTGTCCAAAGCCATAGAAAGCACAGCACCGAGGGTGGACCCTACTGTGAACTGGAGACTTGGGGTGATAATGATGTGCCAATGTAGGGTTATGGTTGTAAGGAGTGTACCACTCTGGTGGGGTGTGCCTAGTTGGGGAGGCTGTGCGTGTGCAGAGATGAGGAAAGAGGGGGCTCTCTATGTAACTTTGCTTGGAACCTAAAACTACTCTAAAAAAGTTTATTTTTTTTTAAAGTCACCTCAGATAAGTTTGCTTTAATATGTAATTTGGAAAACAAAAGTTTGGAACTCAATACAAGAGCTTTGTTTGAAGAAACATGCTCTCAAAATAAGGGTCCAGTTAATGAAAAGACATCAGCAAATAATACCCTGTTTAGAAGAATCTGCAGATTCATCAGAGAAATGCGATCCAGTTCCCTCTCTGAGTGGGAGGTTTGAGCAGAGGACATAATAAGGTGCCAGCAGACAGGACTGTCTGCCAAGAATGCCCTTTGGCAGCTCCTGTTAAGAGGAGTTCGTGTTGGAAGCAAGCTGGGCGATGATTCTGCTGACTCCAGCAGGAGAGGCTCCATTCGGAACCTTGTTAGGACATCCTCCTTCTCACAGACAGAACAGGGTAGAGGATGTCTAAGGGGACCAGCGAGCATGATAAAAGGTTTAGAAGATGCAACCCCTGATATAAGGGTAAGAGAACTGGACACATTCAATCTAGAGAAAAGAAGACAGAAGACCTGAGGGAGTCATAATCACTATTTTACTCCCACATAAAAGGACATTATAAAGAGGATCGGGATCAATTATTCTCATTAGTCAATAGGGACAAACAAGAAGTAATAGGCTTGTTACAGGGCAGCAGGGCAGAGTAGGCGAAACATCAGGGCAAGCTTTTATACCATCAGAAGTTGGAGAAGACAAGGGAGGGCTGAGGTGGAAGTGATGGTGTGATCAATGGGGATGGGTTTGGAATTTTAAAAGCAGGTCCTCCCTGATACACACAGCTTGGTGTGTCACTTAATCTTTCTCCACTCAAATAGTAGATTTGGGGCTCTATATGGATGAGAACAGATATGTATGTCTCAGGCTTCCCCACTCTACATCTTTATAAGAGAAGAAGCACTATTCTTAAATAAGCGTCAACATACATTTATTACATCTGTTATTAGAGAGTGCACGATGTACTAATTCATAATTCGTGAAATGTACAACTTCCATCAACCTTTGAAATGTTTTACAGAAACATAACACTCAACAATGTCTAAATAAGAGTGTGACAAGAGCAGTGAAACATGCTTTTATGAGAAATAAAATTGTATTAATGGTCAGCCCTCTCTCTCTCTCTCTCTCTCTTTCTCTCTCTATCTCTCAAGCTTTAGAAAACCTTTAGCACCTGAATCAAGGAACATTCAACCCCAAACACTCACCCACTACTGTGGTTTATTGGGATTTTATCTGCCTAAAGATCGGGCAAGTTTACCTCATTATTTCCCCACTCTCTTATTGATCATAAAGTCTGTTGCCCTTGATACATCTTTTCACGGAGCTATTACGTGAAACCACCGGTAATGAGGGCCTTCATAATGACTCATTAGTTCCTCCCCTGGAAGCGGGAGCATTACTTCTGCAACACTGCACCTCTCCACTTAAGAAATAGCAGCCCTGCTTAGCTGCCTCCATACACTCAACTTCTCCCGAAATCACTGGTGCTCAAAACGTTCTGTTAACATTCCATAATCTTGATTTTTAAAATGTGTTATCTTGTTTGTTGTGAAAGCAGTGAAATGGGTTTAAAGATTTCTATGGCTTGCATGTGCTTTCATCTGTCCTTAACTCTTTCAACTGACGATTGTTCATTAAAACCAAGTAGATTGGATATGCTCATCAGAAAAAAAAGTACTTTAATCCTTTATGATTTTTCTACTTATGCTATTTGTGAAAATAGCATACTTCAAAATAATTTTGAATTTTTAAATCAGTTGTTTAAAGACAAACTTTAATTCATTCTCTCATAACCACTGGAACTGCACATGTCATGTTGCCTTTCCTAATAAAAGCAGTGCCTAAGTTACCCCCAGCCCCAAGAATGGCCAAGAGCATCACACCACTGAGCAGACGTTTGTCATAACAGAAGTGGCTTTGTCTAATATGATCTTGGAGACACATCTTAAACAGTTCAATGTTGTATTTCTGGCTTTGTATATGTTTTCGATATATATTAATGAAGAATGGGTTTTAGATTCTTAAAAGGAGTAAGTCTGTAAGAACAAATTAATTTTACTAGAAATTCACAATTCATTCTAACTATATGTGAAATTATGGAACTGAAATGAGCAGATAATTGATTTTTTAAAAGAACATTTTAAGCAGCCTTATGGAAGTTACTTTGGGCATTAAAATTAAATAAAATGTTTCCAAGTTTCTGATTCCTCAATATAATCAGTTCCAAATCCTCTATACCTTTGGGGTAGTAACCCCCACCAACCTTGTGTTCTCACTGATGCCAAGTTTGCCTCCTAATTGCAAACTGAGTGTCCATGTCTCCATTAAAACCCCCACTGCCTGGCTGCCCACAGTGGAAAACAGAGTCGGGCAGGGCCTCAGTCTTGCCACTTTTCTTCCTGTTTTCTTTTTTTTTTCTTTTGATGATACAAACAATGAGCATTTATTGCATACCATTTGGAAAATATCAAAAGCATAAAGATTAAAATAAAAACTAATTTTAGTCTCATACTAAGCAATGGAAGTCCACTGTAGGTCTCTATCTTCTGAGCCCTCATGCTATACCTGTAACAATTCCTGCCTGAAATGCCTTTCTTGTACTCAGCCATCTTGGACCAACTTTTTAACTTTAAAATTCAGATAATATCTTGGGAATGCTGTTGATGGCCCCGACCCCTGGCTGTGAAATGCTGTAGTCATTTGTATAAATACTTGTCACTCTTCCCCCAGGTGAGGGCTGCTCCCAGGTGAGCACTGTCTCAGACATTTTTACATGCTTGGCTCTGAGCATTATGCCTGCATCAAGTGGGCTCAGTAACTTTTTGATAAATGAGTCGATTAATTATTTTGGTCACTGAAGAGTCCGTCAACTCACAGCTGTTCCTGCCCCAGGAACCCTATAATGAGCAGGGAAAACAGGCTGCACAGGTTGAGGTGAAGCTGGAGAGAACAGGGTAGCCTCACCCCCCTACTCTCCACCTCCCACCCTGGAGGTGGCTCAGCACTTGCTCTGCTTGCCTTTTAAGCCAGGTTTTTCTGCAAAGAGTTTGAGTCTACACCTCTCATGCAGTCATTGATTTATCTATTTAAAGAAATCATTGCACCAGTCTGCATTTAATGAACAAAATAAACTGGTGAACAAAATGGATCAAGAGATGTAGAAGCATGGACCAGAAGTAAAACCTCAGAGGAAGGTGGGGTGGGTGGGTGGGTGGGAAGAGATCAACCAAAAAACTTGTATGCATATATGCACAACCCATGGACTCAGATAATGTGGTGGGGTGAAGGTTTGGGGGGGAAGGATAGGGGGTGGGGAGGAGCTGAAAGAGGTCAATGGGGAAAGAAGGGGACATATGTAATACTTTCAACAATGGAGATTAAAAAAAGAGAAAATCATTGTTCTCTGATAACACTTTCTGCCTCTTGTATAAATGTAAAAATAGTTGTACTAATGAATTCATCCTGCCTGCTTAAACATTTACTAAGTCCTGGATTCTGTCTCTCTCCGTGTCTCACTAGGACACCTGCTATAAACTCCAGGAGATGGAGTTGTGTCACTCTCTGGAGAGCCAGGCATGGCCAGCACCCACTCGGCGCCAGCAATAAGTCCTCTCATCCTCACCATGCGACCATGGTGTGCTCCCACAAGACTGACTCATAATTCAAAGATTGATTGGAAAGACATAATTTTAAGGGACAGTCATAAGTCTGCAGTAGAATAATTATATTTGAACAGAACACTTACCATTAGAAATGTTGTTGTGATGTGAACCACAAAGTAGGTTCAAAAAAGGAAGAAGGATTACTTGGGAATCTTGAAAAACCACTTTTTCAATAGATTAGCTGTTTTAACTCTGTCTTGAAATATCATTAAGGATAAGGTTAGAATGGGGAAAAAAGAGAATCAGGTAATGTAGAATTGTTTATGTATCTTTCCACTGATAAATATGTTGTAAGAGTTTTAATGCATATAATCATATTAACATGTGACTTAAATGATGTAATGTGTTCTTTCTGGAACCTCGTAGTTTTATTTCCATGGAGAGGCCGCATACGTGTGGAGTGGGGAATGGCCTAGAGAGTGCTGAGCTGAGTTAGGACCTGGGCCGTTGCATTGTTTCTGGGGAAATTTCTGCAAATAATTTAGCTTCTCAGTTTCTCCAGTCCCCTGTTGGTACCATATTGTCCAAAGGTCTTCTCCATTTCCACCAGCAAATGAATCTATTTCCCATATGGTCTTAGAGACTGCCCCCAGCTGTGGTCTTAGAGACGGCCCCCAGCTATGATTATTTTTCTTAAGATAATTTCACAACTTTCTATGCATTTGTTTCCTGTCCTTAGTGTTTGGATAGGGACATCCTTATTATTGCCTACAACTGAGATCTAAATATTTGGACCTCATGAAGTCTTTCAGGTCGATAGGGCCCAGCTAGCCTATTAATTGAGGTGCATGATATGACTCCATGTTTGTAAAGGAACAGGGACAGTCTCAAGGCTCTTGATGAAGAGGCCTGTCTCCTGGCTCCTCCCAGATGCCCGATGTCAGCTGATTGTGTGGTGCCCAGGCTGGGAGAGGCCAGAGCATTGGGTGTGGTGAGACCTTTAGGTCCGGAAGCCAGTGTACCTTCTGGACAGATGTGCATGGCCCTTCCATCACACAGCCTTTGAAGAAGACAAAAACTATTGTGCACTTTCGGCTTATTTTCCTCTAAGAGAAAAACTTAGTAAGCATTTTGACACATGGACTCAGTATGTCTGTGTAGCAGCTGGAATGACACAATAGACCCTAATAGCTTTTTCAGGTTTTTTCATGCTTTTCGCACACAGCAATCTCTTCCCTTCCCCCGGAAAATTTGCTTACAACCCCCCTACCCTGGACAATGCTCAGAGTTGGCTGTTTATTAAGTGAAATATAAGAACCAGGGAACTTCTAAGGGCTCAGGCCTAAAAGGAGATACTTCGTTCTTCGCATAGGTTTATTCTTCTGGAACTCCAAATACTACAGTAACTTGGGGTTACTTTCTAATCTGGATGATGAAATAACTTATGGTGCAAAGATATGGGGTCTCTGAAGTGTGTTTTAGCCCACCAAGTGGTGCTCCTACCTGGTATCAGAGGGCCGCCCAGGTGCTGCCTTGGGCCAGAGTGCCTCGTGGCTGGGAATACAGGTGAATTAACACATCAACATTATGAAGCTCAGAGAAAAACACATTCTCAGAGGTATATTTGTGGCTTGTAAGTTTGTAAATGAAATAGGTGAAACAATGACACTGTCTCCCTCATTTTTCCTTGCATCTTTGTTAGTTTATTTGCCATGTTTTGGACATAAGTATATGAAAGACGGGTAGGAATATATGTACAGATGTTTATAATTTATAAATAGGGTGGAACTTGGACATGTCATGTCTCTATCAGCTGTGATACAAATGCTTGATAATAGAATGAATTTCTTCAAGTGATTGTCTTTGTAGCTCTGTTCATACCATCTTATTGCTCTTGGTGCTGGGGGATGAGGGGGGACGTGCCTGGTGGGGAAATTAGAGCATTGGAGCATTCTTCTCCAGCAAATTCTTTTAACAAATCATTGGAAGGTTACTTTAAATAGATCCTAACAAAGAGTTAAAAACAAAACAAAACATTGGGTCTCTTTGTTCTTCTACAGAAAAACAATAACTTTAGCTTATATTTCAAGATGCATATTTGCTGTGTTGGTCCCAAGGACTTAAAAGTGAAGCTGAAATCAATCTCAGATGGATTACCTGTGTGATATAAACATGTGGGCATGAAATGTATGGAGAGTACATATGGCAGGCCCATCTGATATAAACAAGGGGGGCTGAGAAATATACATCCCTGACATGATTGATTTGTTAATTCTGTATGTAAATGGGGCTGAAAATCTATTTTCAAGCATGACCTGCGATAAGCAAATGCATATACATACACAATAAACTGAGATAACACAAGAATAACATCAATTAAAACAATTATGATAACTTCTAGTCATCACGAGGTATTGTTTCAGTTCCATCTTAAACAGGAAAAGCTCCCAATTGTTCTTAACTCCACTGGTAACTGATTCCACATTTGTGGAGACAAATTGACAGACACAAAGGATTTTTGTGCCTCTTATGTATCCGCTGAGGATATGAGCTGCAAGCCTCGAAGGGAGTCCTGGGTGGCTCTCCGATGGATGGCAGGTAGATGCGCTGCCTACCTATTGGACTCTTCCTTATTTTATCCTTGAAAAGGCACACTTTATATTTCCTTATCAAGCAGGCAGGGTAAAAGTCCCTGTATTAACATCTATAATGACTGCTTTGAAATACACAGGCTAACAAATATAAAACCCACAATTTATACTTTAGTAAGTGGATTTGTATTGTTTCAATTGAAAATAATGCACAGTATCATATGTAAATTTACTAGGCACAGAATGACTTGGAATATATGCCCCCATATTTTGTATTTGCTCATGCCAATGGGGTCATGTTCAGCCTAAAGAAGAAGGTTTCTTGCCACAAAGCCAGGGCACCAGCATTTACTATTTTGTGTATTTGCATCTGGGTCTTTGTACACAATTTCCTTCTGAATTAGCCCTTTGTCCACTGTGATTTAACAGGTGGTTAGCACACCTGTTTTATGAAGCTCCCTCTTTACTCCTCTCCTCTTTTCTGAAGCAGAGACCTTGGCTGTGACTATCACCTGACCTTGTCAATCACGTTACTCAGGCGTTGTTTATGGATTTGTCTCCCTATGAGACTATGAATTGGGCAGAGAAAATAATCATATGTGTCATGTCTGACCAGTTTTTCTTAGCATCAGGACAGTATCCACCTAAAGATTTTCTGCAATTGGTTGCTGAATAGCTTAGACCATTTTAGAATCTACAAATCTTTGTTTAGACTCAGAATGTTAAACATAGGAAGCATCTCTGTTCAACAGCTGTAACTCTTTATTACAAAAAACCAGGACTACACAAACCTAGCATAGAATCTGGGCATCACTTTAGCTTGGCCCATTAGTGGTAACTTGGCCTCTAGGAGAACTTGTCCAACCAAACTGACTCAGTGGCATCCTCTCTCCTCTGAGCCCAGTGGCTCTGTGGCTTCAACATAACTTCCCACTCAACCGCAACATTCTAGGGTCACTGTCTTCTCTCCCCAGGAGGAAATACATTCATGGGTTTTAGACTCAAATGATCTGAGTGGCTGCCCTGAGTTCTCATTAGTTTCTATGAAGACCTGGTGATGTCAGTGACAAAACAGTCTTAGATACAAAACCTCCTGCTCATAGTTGTATTCCATTTGTTGAATAAGAAGTATTGAAATTTAAATTGAGCTTCTATAGGAAACATGCTTTAATAATTTCTTATGAGACCCACAGGCACACCAGCATGACCATCCAAAGAGATAGTCTGACTTCTGACTCAAAATCTAACCTGACAGTCCTTTAATGCAGATGTGCTGATTCCCTGGAATAGACTAACCATGGTGCTGAGTTCAAAGAGAAGCTATGGCAATCTCTTCTTCACTGTTTGCTACTTGAGCTGCTCTTCTCCAGAGCCTCCATTCAGTAGCTGTCATATGGGAAAAAGGGAGCCTTCAGGGTCTTTTCACTTCTCTGAGTCTGTTTGCTCCTCCAGAGCCAAGGGGCTGATTATGCAAGTTGCTTTCCAACTCTACTAGTCCGTGTATGCCTACTTGTGTACAATCATGAGGGTGACAAACACACATTCTAAATAGCTAAATAGAATTTTCCTATTGGTATGTTTACCAACTAGAAAAGTATGGCTTCAAAGAAGTGAGTCCCAGAGATTTTTATTTTAAAAGGCAATATCCAATCAGTTTTTATCAATTGCCACCAACCAGACTGACCAACTTTAAATGATACTCAGTCACTGGGGTGAGCCAGATGTGTCAACCCATGGTTGTTGGCACCAATTCAACCCCAACAGGAACTCCAACTTGCTAATAAAGAAATAAAATTTATTTACTGAAAACCAGCTCATTTGTGAAATAGCCCTTTTTCAGAGCTGTGAGCCAGCCTGGGAGATCAAGCCCCTCTTCAGCTAGACAGCTTTGGTCTGCTCTATGCCAGTCTGCTTTGCCTGCTCTGGTCTGTTCCATTCTGTGCTAGTCTGTTCTGGACTGCAAGGCTCAGCAAGGAGAATGAAGTTGTCAGCCTTGGGTGGAAAGGCAACCCCCAACCAGAGGAGAGCTCCTATACAGAGGCAGAAGTTTCCACTACTGATCCCTCATTGATTTGTCCTCATGCAGTCAGAGCATCTAGAGCACAAGCACCAACTCTTCCCCACAGGTTCTAATGCAGATGAGCAAAGGGACATGGGTATTGAGAATGAAGGTGGAATTACAGAGACGTTAGAATTCAGGTTAGATGTTAGAATTCAGGTGCAGTTGGGCTGGACTCAGGGAAGACACCAAGAGAAGCGCTTCCTTTTCTAGGAAGAAGTGTGCTTCACTATGGTAAAAGTAAGACTCTGTGTAATTGCAGGGTTAGTGTTAGGGTTAGTGTTAGGGTTAGGGTTTGCAGCAGTTCGGAGGGGTAAATCTGACAGGGAGCAGCCTACTCAGAATCTGTCTGCCCCACTCTGAATATCAGCATCTCCAACAGAGATCAGGTGTGGCTGCATCAACCATCAGAGCAGCAGGTGGGACAGCACTTCTTGAGGCTTGATAGAATTAAGAGCAGGACCCCATGGCCAGAAATATCTTAAAGGCATCAAAATTACTAGGGAAAAATTAATCAAATAGATCATAGTTCACATTGCCAAAAGAGAAAGAAACAATTTTTTAAAAAGTATATACACAGAAAATATAACAAAAAGAGACCAAGCTAAGACCACTTAGTAACAATAGATTAAAATGAGCTAATGGTCCTTATTGACATGAAAACCAGTATGTGACAAAACCAAGAAAGACACTTTTAAGCCTTTTTAAAATGCTGTTGGGTGGGGTGGGCAGAGCACTTGCTGGGTGCAGAGTGAATGAGGGTGTCTGGCAGGGGCAAACTGGAACTTAAAGGTGGCAGGGAGAAGAAAGGATGAGGATAGGTTTCTCCCTGGCACTGGCTCGCCCTTGCCCTTCCCTCTCCTCTGTCAAGCACTTTCAGCTCACTTATGGTTTCTGTCACTACATGCCTTGGACTATGCAAACCCATGGCATGCCTGTCCTTCATCTCCCTCTACCATGGTTCTGCTCCTTCCCTATGCCGTGGCCCAGTTATTTCAGTGTCTGATATTAATACTAGACAAAAAGAAGGTCAAAAGAAAGAGGAAAATATATACCCATATTTCTCATGAACTTAGTTATAAAAATCCTTAACAAAATATTAGCCAATTGAATCCAGAAATGTACAGAAATAATTATATATAATGTACAAGTGGAATTTCTTCCAGGTGTGTAAGGTTGGTTCAATATTTGAAAATCAAGTAATGTAATCTACCATATCAACATGGTAAAAAGAAAAATGATGTGGTCATATCAATTAATGAAGCTGAATCACTTGAAAAATTCCAATGCTCATTCTTTTTTTTTTTTTTTAATTTGGAAAATGGGGGCCAGGCAGTAGTCCAACTCTAATGGGAGAACTACTATTTGCTCTGGCTTTACTATACCTTTTATTAAGATTAAGATCATAAGATACACCCATATCCCCAGGCAGAAAATACCAATAAAAGCCAATCAGTGAGTCTACCTAACAGGCAGGGGCTGCTCCAACCACCAATCCTACATAATAAAAGAGAAACATGCAAATTTGACCATACCTTTGTTCCTGATTGGCTATGCTACCAGCCAATCAGGAGTGGGGGTGGGGCCAAGTGGCGTGAGTGCCGGGTCAGGGGGTGGAGATGAAATGGCAGTGTCAGCGAGCATCCAGGCCCCAGGCGAAGTGAGTGGAAGTGGCAGTGAGTGCCCAGTCCCCAGGGTGGGGTGGTCGCAGGCAGCCAGGGCTGAGCTAAGCAGGGTGATGACTTGGGCAGGCTGGGGGTGAGCCATCAGTTGGACATCCCCTGAGTGCTCCCAGTATATGAGAGGGGGCAGGTTGGGTTGAGGGATCACCCACCCCCAGTGCACGAATTTTGTGCACCAGGCACCAATATCCAATAATTAACTCTGACCCTTCAGAGCAATTAAGGTGGACCAGCCCTCCAAATTCCTTGTCCACAGCTGTCATTAAATCAATGATCAGCTTCTGGCATCTCCCCCATTTCTTTCCTTTAAAAAGTCTGCTATTCCCATGGGCTTGCTAAAAGCAAGTCATCTGTGTAATGAATAATATAACATTGGAGTATTTGTCTCTTAAAGGCTGAACAGCCTGAGCCACATATATATTTTTTAAAATTTATTAAATCTTTATTGTTCAGATTATTACGATGTTGCTCTTTTTTTCCTCCCATAGCTGCCCTCCCCCTGGTACCCATTTCATCCTCTGCCCTTACCTCTCTCCCACTGTCCTACTCCATAGGTGTACACTTTTTGTCCAGTCTCTTCCTGCAACTCCTCACACCCTTTTCCCTGAGCATTGTCAGTACACTCCCTTTCTATGCCCCTGATTCTATTATATTCACCAATTTATTCTGTTCATCAGATTTTTAATTCACTTGATTTTTAGATTCACTTGTTAATAAATGTGTATTTGTTGTTCATAATTTTTATCTTTACCTTTTTCTTCTTCTTCCTCTTCTTAAAGAATACCTGTCAGTATTTCATATAATACTGGTTTGGTGGTGATGAACTCCTTTAGCTTTTTCTTATCTGTGAAGCACTTTATCTGACCTTTAAATCTGAATGATAGCTTTGCTGGATAGAGTAATCTTGGTTGTAGGTTCTCATTATTCATCACTTTGAATATTTCTTGCCATTCCCACCTGGCCTGCATAGTTTCTGTTGAGAAATTAGCTGACAATTGTATGGGTTACAATTGTTAGTTACCTACAATCCCTTGTAGGTAACTGTTTTTCTTTTGCTGCTTTTAATATTCTCTCTTTGTCTTTTGCTCTTGACATTTTAATTATGATGTGTCTTGGTGTGGTCCTCTTTGGCTTTCTTTTGTTTGGGATTCGGTGCACTTCCTGGACTTTTAAGTCTATTTCTTTCACCAGCTAGGGGAAGTTTTCAGTCACTATTTCTTGAAATAGGTTTTCAGTATCTTGCTCTCTCTCTTTTTCTGGCACCCCCATAATTCAGATGTTAGTATGTTTGAGATTGTCCCAGAGGCTCCTTACACTATCTTCAATTTTTTGTATTCATTTTGCTTTTTGCTTTCCAGGCTGAGTGATTTTTGCTTCTTTGTATTTCAAATCTTTGACTTGATTCTTGCAGTCCTCTAGTCTGATTTTGGGTCTCTGTGTAATATTTTTTATTTCAGTCAGTGTATGCTTAATTTCAAGATGGTTCTTTTTCATATCCTCCATAGTCTTGCTCATATCCTTAAGGGACTCACTCCTATCCTCGAGGCTCTCACCCATATCCTCAAGGGTCTTGCTCATATCCTCAAGGGTCTCATTAAATTTATTGGCCTTTTCTATGAGCCTCTTGAAAAACCTTTTAACCATGGTTTTGAATTCTATGTCCATTCGTGTGTTTTTTTCCCTCCATTTCTTTCACATGTAATTTGTTACCTTGTCTTTGCATTTTGGCTGCTTTCCTGAGTTGCTTAAGTAGGTTTGTGTGGTAGGTGTCCTCTAGGGGACAGTGGCTCAGCCTTCCCAGTTACCTGAGGTGGATACTCTTGATGTACCCTTTTATGGGCTGCACCATCTTGTGGTAGTTAAGCTTAGATTGTTAATGGTATCACTGGGAGGGGTTGACATCCAGGCCACTTGGCTGTGAGGATCAGCTGTGTTTATGCTGAGAGTGCTTCTGTGCTTAGCCTGAATTGCGTGGAGTCTCTGGGTTGGCAGGCAGCCTTGGTTTCCCATCAGCCCTGTCCTAAACAATGCCCGGGTCTCCATGCCCTGTGGCAACAGCTGCATGCACCTCTGAGAGAAAGCTGCCTGGTGCTCTGCCTGCTACCGGACAGTCTAGTTTCTCCCCAAATGAGTCTGGACACCCAAAGATTCACCTGGAATGGGAAAACAAAGCAGTCCAGCGTTTTTTTTGTTTTTGTTTTTTTGTTTTTTTTTTCCCTCCCAAACAATAGAGCCAGCCACGAGCCCTCTCTGACAGCTCGAGTGCTTTTGCAGTGCCCGAGTTTCAGCATGCTTCCTCCTTACAGTCCAGTTTCACCCTGTATTAGTCTGGGTTCCCCGAGACTCGCCTGGAACTGGGACTCAGTGCAGTGGGACACCTTTGTCTCCCTCCCAGTTCAAGAAAACCAGCTGGGGTTGCAACTGCCAGCCCTTTCTGTTCGTGCGCAGCTCCGAACCTCTGACTCCATGCATATCTGCAACTCTGTCCTCCACAGCTCCTCCCCGAGTATCAGTGTCCTTTTATTTTTCTTTCTATTTGTGGAGTGTCCACTCAGCCAACCCTCTGGTAGTTCTGAATGATGTCCATTTTGTCCTTTAGTTGTAGTTTTGAATTTGTTGTACAGGGCAGCAGTATGGGTGTTTACCTATGCCACCATCTTGATTTTGCCTCCCAATGCTCATTCTTAATGAAAACTCTCTTAAAGTAAGAACAAGGGAAACTTATTCAATTTGATAAGGGTCATCCACAAGTGATATGTATTTATCATAATTCTTAATGGTGAAAGACTTAATTCTTCCCTCTAAGATCAGGAACAAGGAAGGGTGTCCACCTTCATCACTCACATTGAACAAAATGCTAGAAATTCTACCAGAACAATAAGAAATAAAGGGCATACATATCTAAAAAGAAATAAACTGTCCCTATTTGTAGTTATTATTATAATTTTATTGTCTGCACACAAAATCCCAAGATATCATAAAAATATCTCCTGGAACTAATAAGTAATTTTTAACAAAGTGGCAGGATATACAACACAGAAAAATCAATTGTATTTCTATAAGCTATCAACACACCAGTAGAAAGCAAACCTAAAACCAAAATATCTATACTAATAAAAGAGAAAAATGCTAATTGATCATACCTCCTCTACACCCACAGCCAATCAGAAGTGGTATGTAAATTAAGCCAACAAAGATAGTGGGTAAATTTGCATATGCAGGTGGGGTGCGCCTGACACCACCCAAGGGGTCCAGGCAGTGATTAGTAAATGGGCAGGCCGGGTAGGCAGTGCCTGAGGCTGCCCGTGGGGTCCAAGCTGCCATCAATATCCAGGCAGTCTGGGTGGGCAGCGCGTGACACCACCAGTGGGGTCCAAGCCATCATCCATATCTGGGCAGGCCAGGTGGACAGGGTGTGACACCTCCCATGGGGTCCAGGCCGCCATTGGGGTCTGGGCAGTTCTGGCGGACTGCACACGATGCCACCTGTGGGATTCAGGCCGCCATCTGCGTCTAAGCTGTCAGGTCAGGTGGCGCATGGCACCGCCTGCATGGTCCAGGCCTCAATTGGTAACCCGGCAGGCTGGTGGGCAGCCCTTGATGCTCCTGCAGAGTCCAGGTCACTATTGGGGACCCAGGCAGGAGGGCATGGCCAGTGTCTCTGGGATCACTGTCTGCCCCTGGGATGCCTGTGGACACCAGTGGAGCAGGCTGGGGTTGAACATTTTAATGAAAATGGGATGCGTGTGCCCCAGCCCACTGATCCCGGGCCCTGGTGAGGAGAGAGCAGTGGGCAGTTAACAGGCATCAGGGATTGGAAGGGACTGGGAGCAACCTGCAGGCATGCTACCAGGAAGAGGTGCTGAACCATGATGAGGCAGAGGGCTGGCTGATGGAGGCGCCCAAAGATGCAGATGAGGTGGCTCTCGCTGGAGCTGAGCTTGAAAAGCTCATCGACAGCCTGATGGACTAAATCACCTTTCTGAAGAAGGTTCATGAAGAGGAGATCACCGAGCTGCAGGCACATATCCAGTACGCTCAGAACTCTGTGGAGATGGACTTATTCTCCAAATTCAATCTCTCTGTGGACAGGACATCTTTGCCCAGTACTAGAAGCTTGCTGCCAAGAACATCCAGAATGCCGAAGATGGTATAAGAGCCGCTTCACCATGCTGACCAAGAGCACTGACAAGAACACCTATGGTGTGTGCACTGCCAAGGACTAGGTGTATGAAAGAAAGTCCCCACCTGCTCAAAGTCAAGACCCTGGAGATCAAAGCATGATGGGGTATGAATGAAGCTCTAGGAAAGCAGCTGCGAGAGCTGGAGGATAAGCAGAACTTCGAAGTTAGTGCTATGCAGGACACAATCAACAAATTAGAAAATGAGTTGAGAACTACAAAGAGTGAAATGACATGATATCTAAAAGAATACTAGGACCTCCTCAATGTGAAGATGGCTTTGGACATTGACATTGCAGCTTACAGGAAACTCTTGGAAGGTGAGGAGACCCAGCTCAGTTTCACCAGCGTGGGAAGCATAGCCAGTGGCTACTCCCAGAGTTCTCAGGTCTTTGGTCAATCTGGCTATGGTGGTTACAGACTAGCTCCTCCTTGATGTCTGCTCACTCCTTCCCTTCTTAATACACCAGTCATGTCAGGAGGAGCAGATAAAGGTGGAGGAGACCATTGAGGCTGCAAAAGCTGAGGAAGCTAAGGATGAACCCCCATCTGAAAAAGAATCTGAAGAGGAGGAGGAGAAGGAAGTGGCTGACGAAGAGGAAGGAGAAGAAGAGAGAGAAGGTGCCAATGAAAAATTTGAGGATGCAAAGGAGGAAGAAGGAGAAGGTGAAGGTGAAGGAGAAGATGCCCAAGAAGCTGAGGATGAGAAGAAAGATGAAGGTGCTGGGGAGGAGCAAGCAACAAAGAAGAAAGATTGAGCCCCCCTTTCCTTAATTATTTCAGGAACAATCCTCCTGAACCCAGGTCAATCCTGTCATCAACCAAACAGTTGAGTTCCCAATACTATATGAATTAAGAAGTCAACATATATAACATTCTGAGGTGACTCAGGATGGAAATTAAATGTTGTTCTATGACTTTTCTCCTTATGCAGAGTGTCAGTTTGCTTGCAGAGTGGCTTCCTGGCTTGCTGCCAGCCTGTGCATGGTCCATGCTTATGAGTCCAGGATCTATGACAATGTAAATAATTCAGATGTTTACAATGAAAACACATGAATACATAAATATACTGATGTTAATGTTAAATCTCATGAAAAAATAGTCCTTTGTATCTTTGGTGGTTAGAAATTAAATACCTCAAATCATGAGCAATAAATAGTAAGTAAAGTTACACTGAATAACAAAAACAATACATTAGGGGTTAGGAAACATTGAAAGAACTGGGGAACCGTTCCGTTCCCAAATCAGGAAAGGGAAGTCACAGGGTGTATATTATTGCTAAGAATACAGTATTTCCTACTACTTACAACTTATACAATGTAATGTATTAGATGCCTTCCTGTCGTATGAAGTATGTATTCTCATAGAGTAATACTGGTAGATATGTTATAGTTATGGCAGTATGTCACATCCTACCTATATTAATAAAAGGATAATATGCTAATTAGATCATGAGTCCTTCCATATATCCTTCTGGACAAAGCCGTGGTGGTGGGGCTGAGGCAGTTAGGGGTGATCAGGCCAGGAGGGGAGGGCAGTTGGGGTGATCAGGCTGGCAGGGGCACTTCTGGGGGCAAGCAGGCCAGCAGAAGGGACCAGTTGGGGGTGAGCAGGCTGGCAGGGAGTGCAGTGGGGAGCAAGAAAGCTAGCAGGCAGAGTGGGTAAGGGTGGCCAAGCAGGTAGGCAGGTGAGCAGTTATGAGCCAGCAGTACCAGATTGCAAGGGGGTTGTCTGACTGCCAGTTTAGGCCCAATCCTACAGGGGTCACAGATTGGATAGGATGCAGGCTGGGCTGAGGGACACCCCACCGCCATCCACAAATTTCATGTACTTGGCCACTAGTAATTTATAATTGTGTCAAAAAATACTTAGCTGTAGATCTAACAATATGTATAAGGTCTCTATGCTGGAAATTGAACATGACTAGTGAAGGAAATCAAGATTTAACTAAATGAAGACATAATAATATCTACAAATTAGAAGACTCAATGTAGTAAAGGTACGTGTTCTCCTCAAATTGATTGATTGGATTAATGCAATTCTGACCAAATTCCAAGAAACATTTTTTTAAGCTATAAACACATTTAATTTATAAAGAGAAGCATAGGCCCTAAAATAGCTACAAAGAATTCTGAAGAATAATAAAGTGGAAAATTTCAGTTTATAGTAATTCAAGACAGTGTGGTCTTGGCAGAAGGATAGATACATAAGAGTGGATCAGAATAGGGAACCCAGAGTTAGTCTTACACAGATATGCCCAACTGATTTTGACAAAGATATAAAAGCAATTCAACAGAGGAAAGATAGCTTTTTCAATAAGTGATGTTGGAGCAATAGGACATCCACATGCAAAAAACAAAACATGAACATCTACCTAAATCTCCCATTTTATAGAAAAATTAACTGAAAATGGATCACAAATTTAAATGTAGTCAAAGTATAAAACTTCTAGAAAAAACACTGGAGAAAACCTTTAGGATCTGGGGCTCGGCATATCCAAAGAGTTATTGGATATGGCACCAATAGCACAAATCATAAGAGGAGAAATTGATTTAAAAAAAACTTCATAAAAAATAAAACTTTTGCCCTGCAGATACCTTATTTAGGATAATGAAATGAGAAGTTACAGACTGGTAGAGTATATTTGCAAACAAAGAATCCAGTTAGAAAATGGGCAAAAGACATGAATAGACATTCTACTGAAGAAGATGAACAGATGGTAAATAAACACATCAAAATATGTTCAATAGCATTAGTGATTAAAGGAATGCAAATGAAAAACACAAAGAGACATTACTGTACACCTAAAAGGACAGCTAAAATAAAACCAGTGATATCACCTAACATCAGTGAGGATATGGAGAAACTAGAAAACTCATATATTGCTAGTGGAAAAGTAAAATGAAAATGAGTATGGCATTTGATTGTAAAACTAAATGTGCATACCATATGACACAGCAATTGTACTCTAAAAAACCCATTTGGGACAAAACAGCCATTTATTCAAGAGAAATAAAAACGTGTTCACACACACAGAAAAAAACGATACAAAAATTTTCAGAGCATCTGCATTCATAATAACCCCAAACTAAAGCCATAAGTCTTTCAACATATGAATGATTAAAAACCAAACCAATAAGCTGTGGTATATCCATACCACGGGATGATGCTCAGCAATACAACGCAACAAATATCGGTATGTGCAACAACTTGCATAAATCTCAAGGGCATTATATTGCATGAAAAAAGTCACTCTCAGAAAGGTTACATACTATATTATTCTATTTACATAAAATTCTTGAACATGAAATGTCAAAATCATTGAAAGAGAGCACCACTGAGGTTAAGATGGGAGTATCGATGGCTATGACAGGTAGAATTGGAGCCTTGATAAAGGAACTGTTCCACATCTTGACAGTGATGTTCATCAGGTGAATCTACACTATTGTAAAATTGCACAAGCACATAAATAAGTGTATGCATGAAACTGGTGAAATCTAAATCATGCTGGTAGATTTCATCAATATAAACTTCTTGGTTGTGATATTTACCTAATTGTGTAAACTGATGCAACGGTAAAACTTGGTCTATTACTTCCATATAAATATTCTATATTATTTTTTCCAACTGTGTGAATCTACAATTATCTCAAAAGGAAAATATTTTAAAAATATATCTTTGGGGATGTTTTGTGGTAATATATTATTTTACTCTATTGATTTCATGTTAATAGATTTCCCATAATGAACCAGCGATGACAGTGTAGAATAAAGTTCAACTGGGTGTGGCATATTAATTTTTCTCTGTACTTCAGGTTTGATTGATATTTTAATATGGTTTAGGAGTTTTATATCTATATGCACAACTGAGACTAGACTATAGTTTTTTTGTGTGTAAGCTTTGAAAAGGTAACCAGAACATTTTTCATCTTTTTTTATGCTCTGCTTCATTTTATATATACCATGGAACATCTTTGAATTTTTTGAAAGAATTCACCCCTAACACTATTTGTATCCATAGCTTTCCATGAGATAATGCTTTGAAACTACTCCACTTTCTTCTATGTTTGTTGTTATAGTCAGTTTGTCCATTTTCTCAGCCAATTTAGTCATTTTATATTTTCTTACATTCTTCAATATTTCCAATTGTATTAGCATCAAATTTATATTTAATATTGTTACAATTTTTCCATCTTGTTTATATAGTAATAGTTCCTGTTTCAGTTCTACCTGGTCCTAACTAATACGTATATGTTCTTATTCCTTCATTTTCAGTTTCCCATGCAAACTTAAACTCAATGGGAGGCATTTTGTTGTTAGATATCTTGTAGGGTTCTAATTAATATATATATATATATATAACTATATATAATTAATTAAATTATATATAATCTCACTGTTATATATAATCTCAGAGTTGTTAAGAATGTGTGCTTTTAGTCAGGAAGAGGAAGACCTGGGCTTGCATGCCACCCTCCTTTTCCTGTGCATTAAACCATGGAAAAAAGAGATGAAGAAGAAAATTAAAGTTCCTGGAGGAAATTTAATTTGTTTGATCTTTGGTTGAGAAGGCTTTCTAAGCATAAAAGCAACAAAATAAAAAAATTGATATGTTTATCTGAACCAAAAAGCTAAAAGAAAAATTTTATGCAACAAAACAACATACACATTGCAACAGATAGTTCAGGACCAGTTTGATATCCAAAACTAAAAAGTGAACTTTGACCCATATAATTTCATGTGAAAAATTAACTCAAAATGTATCTTAGACCTAATATGGAACCTAAAGCTATACAACTTCTAGAAGAAAACACAAGAAGAACATCTTTGTGACTTTGCCTGCTGGGATATTTCTTAGAAACAGCAGCAAAATCACTATCCATGAAAGAAAAAACCTGATAGATTTAAATTAAACTTCACAAAAATTAAGCAATTCCTTTCTCCAATGACACTACTAATAGAAAGCAAAGGCAAAGCACATATTAGAGAAGATATTTTCAAAGCACATATTTTAGGAAAGTATCCAGAACATGAAGAACTCTCAAAACTCAACAATAAAAAAATAAAAATTAAATTAAATGGGCAAGCCCTGGCTGGTGTGCGCAGTTGCTGGGAGCAGAGCCCTGTACACCGAAGGGTCAGGGGTTTGACTCCTGGTCAGGGAACAGACCTATGTTGTGGATTTGGTCCCTGGTCTGGATGTTTAGGAGAGGCAAATGATAGATGTTTCTCTCTCTCACATCGATATCTCTCTATCAATCTCCCTCTCTAAGACAATCAAGAAACATATCCTCAGGTGAGGATCAAAAAATTTTAATGAGAAAATTTTTAAATAGACACTTCACCAAAAAAGATATATAGATGGCACATAATTGCATTAAAAGCTGCTCAACATCCGTAATGATTAGGGAATACAAATTAAAACCACAAGATACCATTATACACATATTAGATCGACTAAAATTAGAAACACTGATAATCACACATGATGAGGACGTACAGGAACTAGAATGTTCACACTGTGCTGGTGGAAATGTAAAATGCTACTGCTGTTTGGAATATTGTTTCACATGTGAGGAAAAGAAACCTGCTATATGATCCATCCATCTCACTGGTGGGTATTTAGGAAATAAAGTGACAGTGGAAACTTCACTCCATAGAAAAACTTGTACATTAATGTTCATCCAGTTTTATTTGTAATAGTCCTAAGCTGGAAATAACCAAATATTCATGAAGTGATTCATAGATAAACAAAATGCAATATATTCAACGATGGAATAGTACTCAGCAATACAAAATAATGAGCCCTTGATATATACAATAATATTGATGGTTCTCAAATAAGATGTATTCATATTATATGTGTAACATTTAAATAACTCCTCAGAGTTGTTATGCTGATAATACTTCTCAGATTCAAATCCATCAGCGAATCAAATCAGTAGTCCTAAGAAGGAACCCAGCTGTGACCCCCGGCATTGGAAAATGCTCCATTTCTTGGGACGGGACACTCCTCTCTGCTGCAAACCACTCTCTATGCTTCTCCAGCCATGGAAAATTTGACATTTTCTTTCTGAGCACAAAAATAGTATCTTAGTTTCAACATCCTTATTTAAAAATCCATGCTTAAAGTTAAGAGAATTTCCCCATCTGAAGTAGCATTTTGTACATAAGGAAAAGCATGGTCCTTTATAAAATTGCTTGATTTGTATTCGTTTATTCCTGTTGCCTCTGCCTGCTTCTATATTATTTGTTCCTTTATTTGGCAAGCATTCAAAATATTCTCCCTATGTGCCAGTCATTGTCCTGGGTTGTAGAGATATCAAGTGAAATAGAACATAGTCCTATTTCTGAAACTTTAATGGTGTCCTTGGATCAAGAGACAAGTATAACACCAATGAGAAGGATGTGCACAGGAGGCTGAGGTTAGGACCAGACGGCTTCTAGTCCTGAAGTGTTACTAATTCTAGACTTTGAATGCTCTGGAAAGTCAATAAATTCCAGGGGAAAAATATCCAACCATTGCATTGTAAGTGGAATATAAAGCACATGGAAATTGGAGTCATCGTTTTCATTTGCAACGTGGCATCTGTTGAAGATCTGGTAAGGGAATACTTAGATTTCTGACTCTAGTATTATGTACTTAGATAAAGTGAAGTCTCTCTAGGTACAAAGGGCTAACAGGCTATTTATAATTTAACTAGAGGCCTGATGTACAAAACTCGTGCAGGGCAGGGTGGGAGGTATCTCTCAGCCCAGCCTGCACCCTCTCCAATCTGGGAACCCTTGAGGGATGTCCGAATGCCAATTTAGGCCCTATCCTACTGGGATAGGGCATAAACGGGCAGTTGGACATCCTTCTCACAATCCAGGTTGGCTGGCTCCAAACTGCTCAACTGCCTGCCTCCCTGATTGCTCCTAACCACTTCTGCCTGCCAGCCTGATCACCCCCTAACCCACTCTGCCAGCCTAATTTATGTCTAACTCCATGATGGCGAACATATGATATGCGTGTTAGCACTGACACACATAGCCATTTTTGATGACATGCGGCCACATGTGGTCCCATAGAGAGAAATATGGGGCCTGCCAAGAAGGACGTTTAATCCTCAGCTACTGCATGGCCAGGTGCATTAGCCGAGGATGAAACATTTGCTGTAGTGTAGACACTCTGTGCCGGAGGTCTATAGGCCAAAACAACAGAACTCCAGCACAGAGCATCTAGTTCTGGGACTTCCGGTTAGGCCTTTAGGGGATCTTTGACCTCACTTCAGCCAGCAGAGCAGGGAGCAGCAGGAATGCCTCAGGGGAGCCATCTCTGGGGGCCTTGTGATCGCCATTACCAGCAACCACATAACCACAGCAACCATCATGCAATCTACTGTTCTGGGGTGTCATGAATTTCTACTTGACCATCATTACTGAGATAAGTGAGGGGGACGCTGGGAGAGGTGAGGGCCTGTACTATGGGTGCCATTTCCCACCATTAGAAATAGCAGCAGCCATCTTAATTTATATAAGGAACGTCATTTTGCAGCATAGTGCAGACTCCATTTCACCACTATTACTGTTGTGCATCCTTATTAACCCCTAATACTGCTTACTAACCCTGTCCTTTCCTAAAAGACAGTTACATGTGCCATATTGTGGTCAGTTAGTCTAGTTAACCCCTAATTGCCTGCAGGGCTAACAGGCTATCTATAATTCTATCTTCTGTCACTGCCCCCCCAATGGAAACCCCCCCCCAAAAAAAAATAATAAAACCAAGGTTAGGTAAAGGAAGTGGTAGTAGCAGTAGCTGACCCTTTCAAGAGACATGGACCGAGATGTATGGCATTATAGAAAAAAATGGCAGATCATTTTGCATTCTATATACTGAAACAGTAGTAAGCAGAACTTGGAATATAAATAGACATTTTGAAACTAATCATTCCCAGCTCTTGAAAAAAAAGTGAGGATGAAAGGAAGGAATACATTTCCAGGCAGCTACACCTTTATAAGAGCCAATCTAATTCCATCCTTAAATTTATAAAAGGCTCTACAAATTTAACATCTGCAAGTTTGAGCATTGCTCACTCCATAGCTCAGCATGGAAAAGCACTTAGTGAGGGAGAATTTATTAAATAAAACTCTCCTGAGATGTGCACCAGTTCTATTTCACAATATGCAGAATAAAGATGCAATTATTAAGAGAATATCTGAGTTACCACTCAGTAGAAATATCATAAAAGACCAAATAATGAGACTGAACACAAATGTACAGCATCAATTAAAAAGAGACATAAATAATTGTAAATATTTTTTTAATCTCTCTTGATGAAACTGCTGATGTCACATCACATGCTCAGTTGGCCATTATTGGTCTCACAATGAGAGAAGAGTTGAAAAAGTTAGTATCAGTGCCAACAAGTACACCAGGAAGCGAAATATGTAAGGTTGCTATACAAACATTCTGTGACCTAAGCATTGGTATCTCTAAAGTTGTGTCAGTGACAATAGATGGGGCACCAAACATGGTGAGGAAAAAAGTTGGGTTTGTCAAGTTGTTTACGAAAGTTATTGGACATCCAATTGTGCCTTTGCATTGTTTTCTCCATCAGGTGATTTTATATGCCAAGGCAGGATTCACCAACTTGAAAGACTTAATGTCAGTTGTTACAAAAATAGTTAATTTAATAGCCGCTTGCCCCCTTCACAAGAGAGAATTTTCTGCACTTTTACTGGAGGTTGATTCCACCTACAGTGGACTGCTGATGTACAATAATGTAAGATGGCTGAGCCGAGGCAAAGTTCTTGAGCACTTCGTGGAGTGCTTTGAAGAAATTAAGGTATTTCTTGAGGATAAGGATCTGGGAAACTTTTCTCGGCTCAATGATTAGAAGTGGGTCAACACCCTGATATTTTGTACAGATCTCTCTCTGTTTATATTAATGAACTGAACTTCAAGTTACAAGGTTTTGGCAAAAGTATTGACGTTATGTTTGGATACATAAAAGCTTTTGAAAGTAAACTTAAAATTTTCATGCGAGATGTAGAAACTAAAACTTATAAGTATTTTCCCCGAGTAACAAAGTTTTTTGAGAAGGCCAGTGCAGCTGTACAAAATGAAATGGAACCCTTGCATATAAAGTACCAGCATGTTTTAGACTCGTTACTTGACCAGTTTAGTGATAGCTTTAATCAATTTCGAAACCTATAACAGACCAAAAAAATAATAAAGTATCCTAATGTAGTAGTCTACAGTAGTTTGGAACTAAACGGTTTCCAATGATGTAAATTGATGATTTGGAGATGCAACTTGCAGAATTTCAAGACAGCATCTGCGCTCAGGTGTTTTTTCACTTGAGGTCAAAGCTTGAGAATCTGGAAAGGTGCTGCTTGGAGAATCAAGAGGAGTGCCACTACGAACAGGAAATTTGGAGTGCCTGGAGCCGATTACCAGACACTTTTGGCACCTGAAAAATAGAGCAGTGGCTTTACTCACAATTTTTCCCTCTATGTACTTTTGTGAGATCTTATTCTCAGCGTTAAATAATATCAAAACCAACAAAAGAAACAGATTGACAGATGAAGTTAGTAGTGCTTGCTTGGGCTTGAAGTGTTCAAAATACCAACTTTCAATTGAAGGTTTAGCCAATGAAATTCAGCAAAAAAAAAAAAAAAAAGTCACTAAGAGGCAGGTTAGTTAAAGAATTCCCCCTTCCCCTCACTTATCTTAGTTCACGGCACCCCACACAAGTTAAATAATATCCAGACCAACAAAAGAAACCGACTGAAAGATGAACAAAGAAGTCACTAAGCAGGTAAGTTAAATAATTAGTTTTTGGTTTATTAAATACAGTTATATGTTACAATTATACTTTGTTATTTAAACTATAAATACCGTGCAATTATGTTTTTTTTTTCTCGAAGTGACACACCACCAGAGTTATACTCGTTTTTTTAATGAATTTTGACACACCAAGCTCAAAAGGTTGCCCATCACTGGTCTAACTGCTCCCCTGCCAGCCTGTCTCCCCCCAACTTCCCTCCTCTGCCAGCCTGGTCACCCCTAACTGTCCTTTCCTGCAGGCTTGATCACCTCCAACTGTCCTTTCTTGCAGACATGGAACCTCCCAATGGCCCTCCCCTGCTGGCCATGTTGTGATGGCCATCTTGTGTCCTTATGAGGGCAGGATCTTCGACCACATGGGGAAGTCCTTTTGTGTGTTGGAGTGATGGTCAATCTGCGTATTACTCTTCATTAGATAGGATAGAGGCCTGGTGCATGGGTGTGGGCCAGCTGGTTTGCCCTGATGGCCATCCTGGATCAGGGTTGGGGTTTTCTTGGGGCATGGGGTGGCCTGGGAGAGGGGCCTTCAGTGGCTTGCAGGCTGGCCACACCCCCTAGCAACTCAAGCAGAGGTTCTGGGATCTGGAATTAAGTTATGTTCTACAATTGAAACTTTGTAGCCTGGAGTGGATCCAAGCCTTCTGCTCACTCCATGGAGACAGCCATTGAAACTTTGTAGGACTTAGTGGAGGCCTAGGCTGGCAAGGGCAGGCAGAAAGCTTGGCTTCCCCCACTGCTGGGGAAATGCAAGCCTCCCTCCTGCTTTCATTGACCTCAGGCATTTAGTTGGGGTTTATTTCCTCCTGATTGGCTCGTGGGTGTGGCTTGTGGGCGTGGTTTGATCAAAGGTATGGTCAGTTTGCATATTGCTTTTTTATTAGATAGGATGAAAAAGCTTTTAACGCCACTGAGCTCTAAAGGTGCCAGGGGTAAAGAACATTGCCTTTTGTGGACTGGAAGATCATAACTAAATTGTTAGCACAGAATGCCAAGTGCAGATATATAATAATTGAAATTTAGAGATTTTCACACAAAGATATAGTGTCTACCATCCATAAGCATTATTGAAGGGCAACTACAGCAGAAATAAAAACTTGAACCCTAAAGTAAACAGAAAAGTGCAAGAGGAAATAGAAAATCATGCAGACAAAGCAATTAAATCATATAAAGGTAATAGTGGACAAGAGGAAAACAAATATTATGGCTTATTATAAAGCAACAGTGACTAAATTATTGTGATACTCATTGAAAAAAATCAACAAATTGACCACTGAATAGAACCAAGACTCAGGACCAGACTGTTATTCACAAGAGTGAGTGTATATCTATCTATCTATCTATCTATCTATCTATCTAATCTTTATCTATAGCTATCAACCTGTCTTTATATTTATGTTTATATCTGTGCTTTATACATGTGTGTGTGTGTATATATACATACAGATGTTCAGTATAGCACCCCTGTATTGAGCTGGGTTGACAAATAATGAAAGAAATAATGGACTTGTCACTAAATGGTTACTAATGTGAAGAAATGCACAATTTCAGACAATGTGAAGAAATGCACAATTTTAGACAATGAAGATCTTAAAATTGTTAACGATGTTGCTTGATATAAAAGAGACTACAGCCAAGAAATCAGGAGAATGGCAGCAATGGAAGAACTAGGAAAGATCATCAGGAACAAGGATTTGGCTAAGGTAATTCATACACTTATATTTCCAATTATGCCTGAATAAAAAGTTAGTGAAGAAGACCAAGAGGAATATGATTCGCTCATTTGAAACATCATGGGGGAGAGGTCTACAGATAGCCGGAAGAAGAACAGGTAAGTCCTGAGCAAACTGAGCCTGAAACATCACTGGAGGCAAAAATGACAAAACTGAAGTTGACCTAGTTGGGTTCAACATGAGATCTCAGGGTTCCTTGGAAAAGACAACAATGCTAAGAAAAATAGCAAGGGCAGAAGTAAGGGAAATGAAATGTGAGATGATTGACTCTTTAAAAGGATCCAAAGAGGACCACACTAAGGCACATCAAAATAAAAATGGCAAGGGCAAAAGGCAAAGAGAGAATCTTGAAAGAAGCAAGACAAAAACAGTTGTTTACCTAAAAGGGAGTACCCATACGACTGTCAGCTGATTTCTCAGCAGAAACTATGCAGGCCAGATGGGAGTGGTAAGAAATATTCAAAGTGATGAGCAACAAGAACCTACAATCAAGATTATGCTACCCAGCAAGGCTACCTTTTAGAATTGAAGGTCAGACAAAGAGCTTCACAGAAAAGAAAAAGTTAAAGGAGTTCATCACCACCAAACCAGGATTATATGAAATGCTGAAGGGTATTGTTTAAGAAGAGGAAGAAGAAGAAAAAGGTAAAGATAAAAACTATGAACAACAAAATGACAACAAATACATACCTACCAACAAGTGAATCTAAAAATCCAGGGAATGAAAAATCTGATGAACAGAATGAACTGATGAATATAATAGCATCAGGTACATAGAAAGGGAATGGACTGACAACTCTCAGGAGGAAGAGGGTGTGAGGGGTGTGGGAAGAGATTGGACAAAAATATCACACCTATGAATCAAGATAGTGGGAGGGGATGGTAAGGGCATGGGGTCGAGAGGGGGATCGAGTGGAAGGGAGCTATTGGTGGGGGGAAAAGAGGAACACCTCTAATAATCTGAACAACAAAGATTTATTTGATAAAAAATAAAATAAATAATAGGAGCCTTAGGCATGAGCCTTCAGGACCTGAGCAGCTAGATTGTGGATGTCACTCATTCATAGGGTGGCCAAGAGTCAGAACTGACTCAACAGTGAGGAAGACACACACACAATAAATAGGAAAAACTGGTAGGGGAAGAGAAGAGATTGAAAAGATAAAATTAGATCCCTACCTTACACTGTTTTAAAAACTGTTTCTGTCTCTCTCTCCCTCTCCCTTCCTGTCTGAAATCAATAAAAAATATATTTAAAATACAAAAAAATAAAAAATAAAATAAAAAATAATTTCCAGAAGGACAAGTGCTTTAATTATGAAAAATAAAACTAAAATTTTTAAAAACTTGTGAGAGAATATACTTTTGTAATGGGGTGTAAATATTTCTCTTTTTTAAAGATTTAAAAATTGATTTTTAATTTTTAAAAATGTTTTTATTGATTTTTACATCCCCCATTGGCAATCAAGCCCAAAACCTGGGAAAGTACCCTGACTGGGAATTGAACTGTAACCTCCTGGTTCACAGGTGGACATTAAATCATTAAGCCACACCAGCTGGGCAAAAATACCATGTATTTTTAATTTGTAAGGTGACAGGGTAATTTTGGGATTTTACTCCAGCAGTCTAAAATAATTCCTCAAGAAACACATATGTAAACATTATCTGAACAATATCAGTATCAAGAGGGAATCAGTAAAAGTTTGGTCTGTAAAAGCAGATATTTTTACTTTTTTTTTTTTCCTGAAGGAAAGGAAGTTGGCAATTTGCCTCAGTAATTAAGTTGGAAAATTTCTCTTATATCAATAGCAACCAGAATTTTTTTTCTTTTCAACTTAGTGAATGATCTAGTGTTGGCAAAAATGCTTGTGCATGCTGAATGAGGCCTGTTCACATGCAGTGGCTGGGTTTTCCATCTCTGGACCCCCATCGCTGCCCTTCCCTCCAGACCACAGATGTCTTAGTGACACCTGCATTCCTGTTCCTCTCTGTCCTCCTCAAAGTGAGACATAATTCTGGATCTTCATGACTGCAAATACATTTGTTAAAGTTCATTGTTAAAGTTCATAGATATCTGAATTTTAATGATAATAACTCATTTGTAGGGTGAATGTCTGTTTTTCTAATCAAAGATATAGTGACAATGTTAAGCTGACGGAACCTAAATATGCGATGGGGTCTTCACTGAAACATGAGGGTTGCTTGCGGGGGGGTGGGAGGGTGTATATAGGTGGAACTATGTCCCAGAAAAAGAAAAAATGCCTAGGTCCCCCTTCCCCTATCCGTTCTGTCCAGTGTACCAGGACTTGGTGAGCATGGCTTGGAGGGCACATGTCTCCAGCCCCAGATTCGGGATTCAGCTCCTGGGCTCTGGCAACTTTGGGAGGGAGTGAGGTGGACTAGCATGACTTCCTTCTACAAGCTCAGGCAGGGCATTGGATGCTCTTGACTCGGAGACTAGCTAGAGCACTGGGAGCTTCAGGGTGTGAGAGAAGCAAACTCTCTGGAGTCTTCCAGTGAGCAGCTCACAGTCCTCCTGATCACCCTTTGCTTACTGAGCCCCCCAAGGGTCAGCTTTACAGTGTTCAGTGTTGTATTTGTCTACACTGACAATCATCTTGTGTCATTGGCCACCCCTATACCCCCTTTCCTGTGTGAGGAGTGGAGGCAAAAGAAAAGTGAGATAGCTCAGTTGTTAAGAATGTGTGATTTTGGTCAGAAAGACCCAGGCTTGCATGCCTGCCCCCATGCCTCTTTCCTATGTATGAAATAGGGATAACAGAGGCTACTGGGCCACTACTGAGCCCACCTCCTTCTCCTGTCTGTGAAATAAGGTTAACAGCAACTACCTCCCATGTCATTGGGAGAATTAATTGGAACATTGCATGTTAAATGCCTGGTGCATAGAAAGCACCCAATTATAATAGATGCTATCAGTAACATAATCATAAGAATTTCATTTTCATGATAACAGATAGGAAAAAAAAAAAACACCATTCCTTTATTTAAAGATATATTCTGACATCTTAAAATAGAATGTTATTAAACACATTTAAACCACCATGTGATTACAAAAAAAGAATTGGACATCACTGGAGGATAAAAAATTGGTAATATAGTCCGATCAGTATGCCCAATGGATTGAGCCTCTTCCTGTGTACCAGGAAGTCATCAGTTCTACTCCAGATCAGGGCACATGCCCAGGTTGTGTGCTTGAGCCCCATTAGGGGGCCTGCAGGAGGCAGCCAATTGATGTTTCTCTCTCATGGATGTTTTTATCTCTCCTTCCTTACATTCCCTAAAAAATCAATAAAAATATATTAAAAATAATTATATTTTAAAAACGTGGTAATATATTGAATTTATTAAATCAATAGAGAACATCAAAGAAGTAGCTAGTACTGGAGTCCAAGACAGGTTGATCCATGCAGAGATGATCTAATTCCAAGTCTGTCAGTTGGTCAGTTATTATGACCTATGATAACTCATGTTTTCTGAACAACTGATATTTATTGCACCTCCTGCCTTTTTTACTACCCCATAAAAAGTAAAAGTTGCTAATGAAGGAACGTTCATTGGGAAGAGAACAAAAGGGAAAAAACACACAAAAAAACAAGGGTCTGAGTGAGTCACCAATTGGATAAAGCAGTTACATTCACAAATACAGTGGCCCATGGTTAGGGAGAATCCATTATTCATGGGTTATTTTTTGGGAACAAAGTTTCAGCAGTGTAATTTTCCCTAATAACTGCCCAGCTGAACTATTGTGCCATTTTTTTCTCCCTAAAAATCATAATGCAAAAGGAAGGTATGGAAGGGACAGGGGTGCAGTCCCTGTTC
The DNA here is from genome assembly GCA_027563665.1 of Antrozous pallidus. Classification (NCBI taxonomy): domain Eukaryota; kingdom Metazoa; phylum Chordata; class Mammalia; order Chiroptera; family Vespertilionidae; genus Antrozous; species Antrozous pallidus. The sequence goes on along the minus strand of CM050523.1, from coordinate 4,883,222 downwards.
AACTAGCATTTTGTTTTAAAAGTTACAAAGAACAGAGGTTTCTGTGGCTTGTTTGAAAAGCTAGAACTTTCAGCTCCCTGCCAACAACCACAGCTGAAACTGACAAGGTCTGACCCCTCCCCCTGCTTTTCCTGCTCCCGTTTTCGGTGAAAACACTGTGCACACTGGTCAGGAAAGACAGGGGGCCTTAAAATAATCACTCTTTCAAGTCGTCCCCGGCTAATTTCCACGGGAGACGAAAGTGAGCGCTGCCGCCGCAGCAAGCCACTGTCTCGGTGGCAGCCTCCCTCTCCGACTCAGCGGCGGCCTTTGGCTGCAATCGGAAAGGGGCATTTTTCAAAGAGCCCTTTGGCTTCGGAGTCTATGGAGTTTTCCCCGCAGAAAGCAATAAAAACGAATGAAAAAAAGTGAAAACTACTTCCCACACCAAGTTTTCATAGACCTGAGGATACTATTTCTCATGCAAATAACTTTTCCTTTCCCTGCCTGGTAGCTGCTTCGTGAGAACTGGGACCCACTCTATAGAAGCGAAAGGAAACGTCAAACTCTGAACCCGCACGTCGTGGGAGGCTCAGGCCGGATCTGGGTGAGTGCTGCCTTCCCTGGAAACCTGACCGTGTGCTGGCTTCCGCAAACATTCCGTGTGGGAGGCCGTCCGTTTCGGGAACCCCGTCCTGGGTCCCCTCATCGTCTGCAAATACAACCGAGTCGCACACGCTGGCACACTTCTCGGAAGGAGGGTAGAGGCGATTCATAAAGAACCACAACAAGCCATGGAATTTAAATGGAGTTTAAAAATACAGGGTGTCCCTCCAAATGTTCACACACTTGAGCAACTGATGGCTCAATTTTGAAATGTATTTTAATTAACACTGCCTTTATAATCATTCAAAGTGTATGTGTTTTGGGGGACACCTTATATATCTTCTTGGGGAAAAATATTGTCCCAAACAGGGCTCCTAGTACTAATTCTGATACGAGTTTAAAATAAAGAAGCCTCAAAATAATCATTCTCAAAGGGTCTCATCGGGGAGAAAGCCTTTTAAAAACACCCAGTGCTGTGGACTGTAGTGAAGTGTTACAATAATTCTATTCTGCATAAAAGTTTTATAAAAATCTCTGAGGTTACAGAAGATCACACAAATAACTCTGAGCCATGTGCCCTGGCTTCTCTGCCAGCACAGGCATCCATCCCATGCTCCTTTCAGAGGGGGAACGGCTGGATCACTGTCAGAGGGAGAGAGTCCCGGCCACACCAGTGGGGAGCAGTCCCGGGACGCAGGTGAGCAGTGAGCCTGGGCACCTGGGAGCCTCACCCCTTGCTCACCTGGGCTCTCTGCGCAGCAGCAAGCACAACCGTATCAGGTGTGACGGATGGTTTTTAATTTGACAGGAAAGCATTTCATAATCTTCACACTTAACCTTTGTTTCAAAATTTTAGTATTTATACCAAACAACAATGTTCCTTACCACATTTCACACTCTTTTTATCTGGGGCCATCAGTGTTCAAGCTTGTTTTTTAAAAAAAAATCAAAGACCAGGCCATGTTTTAGTATACATTTACATATTTCTCCATTCAATTGAAAAATTTCAGATAAATTTTAAAAATATTTAAGGCCTAATGTTGGAAACAAATTAAATGACAGGATTGGCATGTGAGGATGATTGTGCAAATTGTTAGTTACACACCAAAGGAGCAGTGCTCTCAGAAGGAGCAGGTCTCTGCTTAAACAGCCAAGAGCCCGGGGCTTTACAGTGCTCGGAGCATCTGTGTGTGAGGAGAACGTGACGACAGAAATCCCGCTCAGCTGCCCTGTCTTTCCTCATGACTCAGGAATGCCTTTGCCACCGGCTCTTCATGGGGCATCCATTAGGAGTGTCCACTAATCATCATTCAATCCACTCCACCCAGTCAGACACCCCTTTGCCAGTGTCTGCCACCCTTGCCTGCTCTCTCTCTGAATCATGTATAATAAAATAGAAGTGCTAACAGAGAGGATTAGAAAGACAACAGACACTCCTCTTCCAGCATTAAAAATTACAAAAGTGACTGTAATATAAGAAAAACAGGCAGAGCGTAGGGTGAAGTAAATAATGATGTACAGAAGGGAGAACAGGCCCTCCCTTCATCTCCTATCATTGATAACTCCACACCCGACAAAACAAAGGATACTGCCCACTGGAACAAAACTGCATAAATACCCAAGTTATTGTTAAACAACTCATTTTAAAAATGAAATCATTAAGCTGCTTCTCCTTAGGCCCTTCGGAAGAGCTGTCTGAGAAAAATAATGAATTGTCTGCAAACTTTTATCTTAGCTATTGCCTTTAGAGCAGTGGTATTTAATTATTAAACCATGACACATGCAGTCTTGGAAAGGAAACTACTTTTATCGTTGCACATGGAAGGCAAAAAAGTAATGTACTGACTGTACTGTATACACATTACAAATGCATTTGCTTCCACCTTCTGAATAGCAAGTACCCAGCTCCCCCACCCCTCCTGTACAGCTGCTCAATCTGCAAGAGTGTGCAAAAGTAATTTATCCGAAATGGCCACTATTGTTCTTGATTCTGACTTGATTCCAAAAAAGCCAAATAATAGAAACCATTTTAAACATCAATCTCCTGCACCTGTTGTGCTGCATTCTGAGCCCCTGTGATTCCATTTACGTCACATCGCTGAAATGCTCTGACACACCATGCTGCTTGCACAACAACACTTCAGGATGCCAGAGACCAATGTCATCTTCGTTTATTGACAAAATGCAATGGCACAGGCTGCTGAATGAGAACTGGGAAGGAAACAGGAGCAAATCGACCTCACTGCCAGCCAGAATAGGAAGTAGATTTAAAGTAGCTCAACAGCCCAGAAGAACTTCATAAAAAAAAAAAAAAAAACCACAGGATATTAATAATGATAGTGGTTCTGTTACTTAGGCAAAACAAGAGAACCTTGGTCATTTTATTTTCCTTGTTGCCCCTGTGCTTGCATGAAAGAGCCTCAGAGAATCTGAGTAGATTTTCCTGTTCTGCTGTCTGTGTGGGCTGGGTTTCTTTTTGATCAACTCAAGAAAGCATGCGATTCCACCTTAGCTGCTTTTCAACCCTGAGCATCATCTTAATTTGCATTTCAATTTATGACTTCAAAATTTTCATTTACTTCTTTAGTAACTTCTTACCTTAGCTCCTTTTAATTATTTATTTATTTTGGCTCTGGCTGGTATGGCTTAGTGTATGGAGTGATGGCCAGAACACGAAAAGGTCTCAGGTTCGATTCCTGGTCAAGGGCTGCAAGTTCGATCCCTGGTCAAATTGGGGCATGTGTGGGAGTCAACCATTGATGTGTCTCTCTCTCATCTATGTTCACCCTCTCTCTTCCCCTTTTCCCTCTCTTCCACTCTCTCTAAAAATCAATGGAAAGAATATCCTTGGGTGAGAATTTTTTTTTAAATTGACTAAATAAACATATTTAAATACTTACAATTCTTTTATAAAGCCAGAATTGTTTGTGTGACTATTTATCAAAATAATATCTGCCCAGCTGGCATGGCTTGATTGTTGAGTGTTAACCTATGAACCAGCAGGTTGTGGTTTGATTCCTGGTCAGGGCTTTGGGCTAAATCCCCACTGGGGAGTGTGTGGGAGGAAGCCAATCAATGATTCCCCATGATGGTTGATGTTTCTATGTCATTCTCTCCCTTTCTTTCTGAAATCAATAAAAATGATTTTCAAATTTTAAATTATCTTCTCTTTAACTATATATATATATGTAGTTGATCAATGAGAGAGAATAATTCATCAGCTGTCTCCTGCACACCCCCTACTGGGGATCAAGCCCACAACTCAGTTACGTGTGCTTGACTGGAATCGAATCCTGGACCCTTCAGTCCACAGGCCAATGTTCTATCCACTGAGCAAAACCCGCTAGGGCAAATTAGCTTCTCTTTTTAATGACATCACAATTATCCTAAGACTTGCAATGACCAAAAACAGATTGGTTGGAATACTTTATGGGTAAAGAATGGACCATGAGGTTTGCACAGCATTGACAGATGCATGGATTTTGAAGTTATAAACCACTGTACCTTGTCCTTCTTGTTTGTAACTAGGTCCTTCCATGCTAAGTGGAGTCATGCAAATGCGCATGGCACCTAGGTATCTATAGCCACCTTTCCTGATGTCAAGTGACCATAATGTCAGAATTTATTGGCACTAAGATTTATTGTATCCATTTGAGGTGAAAGTGTCAAGAAGTTTGGTGTCCTTCCTGGTGGCATTAACAAATCATATACAGTGACTCCTTCCAAACACCAGAAGAAAATGAAATTGTCTGACTCACACAATTGTAGGATGAAAAGGGACCTCTAAGGTCAAACTTGGCTCTTTCCTTATGTAGGAATCACTCCTTCACTCAGAATTTTGGCAGATGGTCTTTTGGGTTCTGTATGAACTTTCCACTAAAGAGAAACTCTGCTTAATAAAACAGTCTGCTCTATGTGTAAGCAGCCCTAATTGTTAGGCATTTTTCCTTTTTCATGGAGCTGGTTGCTGGGCCTTTTGATGACATGGAGAAAAGTCAGTGCCAGCCAAGGCCTCCCTGCCAGCTGTGGAGCCTGTGCCATCACGCAGGACTCCCTGCCGACGTGATGCTCTGCTGTCATTGACCTGAAATTCCCCATAATTTCCATCAAGCCCCACAGTCTCATTTTGCACTGGGCCCAGACTGTGCAGTTGATCCTGAGGCCAGGTGTGATTTAAGATGGGGAGCTGGTAAGAGCTCTTATGCAGCATGATCTATTGGGGGTGTCTGCAGTTATTTTATTTTGCCTTATCTTGTCAGCAGAATTACATAGTATTTTCTGGTCTTATTTGCAAACCAATTTAATTCATGGATTTTTTCTGTTTCCTGTGGTTTTTTCCTCACACCTGCCCTTATGCCATTTAATTCAATGGGCTGCCAGGGTGGAGTTGGGAGACAAAATTGACTAAAGCAGCCTCTGAACTTTAGCATTAATAAGCTTCTCTGCTTTGACATATTATCTAAAATTCTCCCTTGTCGATCAGAGTAGAAGCACATGTATTGGCTAAGTGAATCTGAGTTTAAGCTAACAAGTAGCTTAAAGTGGGAAGACTTGGTCTGAATGATGATTTACGCTTCTCACAGACTCTGTGATTTGGAAATGACACCTGCCTTGAATGCCATCCTTTCCTCCTTTGACCTGCTTGCCTCCAGGGTTGCAGGCAAGCTTGACAGAAAGTGCTGGAAGCCTGGGACTTCCCTGAACCTGAGGCTTCTTGAGGGCTAATCTAAGCTTTCTCTCTCACCCGATCCTGCTTCAGAGACCACAGAGAAATGTCCTGGGGCCGCATCAGACAGACAAGCTCACGCCACACACAGGCCTTGTGCTGTTTCTTTGTTTTGCTGCTGCTCTCCTCATACTTCATGTTCCCTCACTGTCATGAGAAGGAAATTCTGCAAAATGTTATCCGAGAGCAAAACTACTGGGCTTTTCAAAGTCGTGGGAATTGAGCATGAGTATATGGGAAAGTCATTTAAAGCATTAACTGTTAAAGTGGGGAAAATGAGAAAGAAGAAAGAGGAGGAGGAGGGAAAGAAGGAAAAGGAAGAAGGAGGAGCAGGAGGAGGAGAAGGAGGAGGAGGAGGAGGAGCAGGAGCAGGAGGAGGAGCAGGAGGAGGAGGAGGAGGAGGAGGGGGGGGGAGGCAGAGGAGGAGAAATCCAATCCTGCCTCAGCCAGGACTTTGTCTAGTGTAGAAGTGAATGACTGTCAGAAGCCAGAACTCCAAGAGATGGACTGGAACATAAATTATCTATAAAATACGGAATCTGAATACTCTGCCAGCCAACAAAACAAAGAGTGTTGATGCATCTCTAATGTCAAGAACTCATAATTTTTATGTGAAATAAATATTCCAGTCTCATTTGAAAGCTTACTGCAGCAAGTATAATGCAGAACATTAAGTGGTCATGATCTGCTAGATCTATTATTATGATGAAGATTATTATTGTATGTGAATATTATTGATGTATAGCTGCAACTCCATTTGTCTTTTACCAGTCAGTTGGTTAAGTGAAACTAAATTATACTTAACTTAGTAATAAAAATTGAACATTTTTTAAAAAGGTGAAGTAAAATTATAGTTAAATGTGAAGTATTATTGTCTCAAAAGTAATTTGCAATATTTGAGTGTAGGAAAAGAGTTATCCCTTCAATTGAACCTCAGAAGTGAGCACTGGGATATTTTCATACTGTGTCTACTCAGCTGTCAAGGTAGATTTAAGTGACTATAAAATGTTCTTAGACATGCTGCTTTTTACGTAGTGAAAACTTTTCTTTGTATTTATTTCAGATTAATAATATTGCTCAGATTTCATATTTTGACTATAAGTTGCTCTAATTTTGGAAGGCTAGAATCTTGACCAGAACTAATTACTTTTATGAAAGCAAGTCACTTACTTTCTTATCTAGAGAATTTAGTTTGTCAACCATCAACCTTTCTTGTCAGCTTGGTCAAGAATGAAAAAAGAAAATAAAATGGATATGGTGTTTTTGTACTTCCTTTCAAATTTGGTGGCTTTCTTTAGCTTTTCAGGTGAAAACTGTGCTGCAGGCTGTGGCCCTCCTGATAGTGGCCCCAGTCGCAGCACAGCTCTCTGGGGAGAGCACAGCCCAGTGGTTGTCACATGTAGCCAATTACTGAGAACCTTGAGCTGAAAACTAAGACCCAGGTTACCCCCAGGTGCCATTCCTATTAAATGGTGCCACATGAATCTGTTTTAAGCACCAAACAACAGTGTCTGAACGCTGAACATAGATTTCCCTGTATACAAATTACAAATTTCTGGAGAAACCTTTTGTCCTAAGGGAGAAAAAGACATTTTTTTCCTGAAAAATGTTCATTTCATCTGTGAAACCTATTGGTAAGAGTGAGATAGTTTTATTGTGACTGACTTAGACCTCAGTAATTTTGTAATTGAGTAAAACATTGAATTCATAAAAACAATTTACCATGAGGAAATAATGGAAAACGAGAACAGCCCCCACTTATGTAAGATACAATTTTAATATTTTAACTCTCTCCCTTCTTATGCACACACTTAGAAGAGAAATTTAAACCCTGCATTATGCTTATTTTCTCTTGCCCCAAATTTCCTTCTCTGAAGACCAAGGGTTACTTTGACAAGCATTGGCTACTGGAAGGTAAGAAGACTGGGGTCTGTTGGATTCTACTTGGCTGAGGAGACTAGTTTTCTTGAACCCAGACTTTCAGTGTACAAGCTCTGTCCTCCTTCCCATGACACAAATCTCCTCTGCCTCCCAGGCAGTGGTGAGAGGTACCAGGCCTGGGCACCTGATTTCCGTCCTCACAGCTCTGATTCCCACTGTTCATTCAGCTTAGAAATTTACATAGAGATGTATATTATCTTATGCCGCACTTCTTTGTGAGCCTGGGTATGTTTATTTAAACCAAAAGAGAGAGATTCTGAGCAAGACTAATCTAATACCACATGAATATAACATTCTTTTTTTATTATGATTGACAGAATCCCTATCAAAGCATGAGGTAATCCTATCTAATAGAAGAGTAATATGCAAATTTGACCTTACCTTCGCCACAACCACAAGCCACTCCCACAGTCACGCCCACCACCCAATCAAGAACATATTATGTAAATAAACCCCAACCAAGATGGCTGCCACCACTGAGAGCAGGAGGAAGGCCTGAGTTTCCCCGGCAACAGAGAAAACCAAGCTTTCTGCCTCCCTAGGCCTCCACTCAATGTTAGAAAGTTTCAATTATAAAAGATACAGAAATGGCAGCAGCCACTGAGCTGGAGAGAACAGAGGCTTGGGTTTCCCTGGCAATGGAGGAAGCCAAGCTTTCCACCTGCCCTTGCCGGCCTAGGCCTCCACTCTAGGCTACAAAGTTTCAATTGTAGACATAGATTAATTCCAGATACCAGGGCCTTCACTTGGGTTGCTGGGGGGCATGCCAGCCTGAAAACCTCCACAGGCCCTTTGCCCAGGCTGCCCCTCACCCCAAGGGAACCCTTACCCTGATCTGGAACACTCTTCAGGGCAAACCAGCTGGCCCCCACCCATACAGCAGGCTTCTATCTTATCTAATAAAAGACAAATTTGCAGATTGACCACCACTCCAACACACAAGAGGGCTGCCTCCATGTGGTCAAAGATCCTGCCCCCATGTGGACACAAGATGGCCACCACAAGATGGCTAGCAGGGGAGGGTCATTGGGAGGTTCCAGTCCCTGCAAGGGAGGGCAATTGGGGGCGATCAAGCCTGCAGGGGAGGGCAATTAGGGGTGACCAGGCCAGCAAAGGAGGGAAGTTGGGGGCAAATAGGCTAGCAGGGGAGCAGTTAGACATCAACTAGACTGGCAGGGTAGTGGTTACCAGGTGATCAGGCTGGCAGGCAGAAGTGGTTAGGGGCAATCAGGGAGGCAGGCAGGTGAGCAGTTTAGAGCCAGCAGTCCTGGATTGTAAGAAGGATGTCTGATTGCCTGTTGACGGGCAGTCAGATAACACTTGAGGGGTATCAAATTGGAGAGGGTGCAGGCTGGGCTGAGGGACATCCCCCCCCCCCATGCACAAATTTCATGCACCAGGCCTCTAGTATTACATTAAAATTACAAAAAATAACTACATCTTTGCTAACATATTAATATCCAGAAATGTTCCCATTAAGTAAAAAATCCTTTACTGAAATTGACTTCCAGGTACCACAATGGGCTCTCAGGGAACAAAAAGAAATACCTGTTTTTTCATGTAATTGCTGTTATCCACTTTTATCAGACCCTAGAATATGGTGGAATGCTTACCAATTGCTAATAGGATCTGTTCTCACTCAACTTCTGGCTCTCCTTCTTTTCATTCCCCGCTCTCCTTGTTTTCCAAGAAAGAGAGGATATATACACCCTCAAATGATAGTAGCATTAAATGTCACTCTCTGGTCACTGCAGTTTTTACTTTGCTGAAAAGCAGAGTGCTACACAGATCCTGTGTTCGGGAATCTAAGAAAAAATGTCATTTTGGGAAGGTCTTTGTTGCCAACACAAGCAGCCTTTTTGGGATTTCTGTCGAGTGTTGCGAAAACTGTTCCAGATGAAATACAGGATAACTATTTTAAAATCATCCCCCTATCACTTGGACATGTCAGGTCTGTGTGGGACAGATTGGATAAGTTTCTTCTCTTCTCTCCCCAAGTCATAGGAAGTGTGAGCCTATAAAGGCTGTCAAGGTGAACTCCCTCATTCCACAGAACAGGTGGCTCATTCACCACGGGGTGTTTTTGATAGCGCTCTGTCCACTCTAATTTTAAACATCTAAGCAATGGGAGTCCCACCACTTCCCTTGGAAGATTACCCTACAGTCTAATGGACCTCAAAGTTAAGATTTGGTAATTAGTAATCAACCTAAATTTCCTTTTTCTTAATTTCATCCCATTACTTCAAGCATTATCCCCTTGTTCCACCTAGCTCTTCACTCTCATTAGTATTAACACTCTCCAAATACTTACTGAGAGCTGGGGGAAAAACAACAACAACAAACAAAAGTACCACAAAACTCTCACTCAGTCCATAGGTAGTTACTGCTTTGAAAAATATTTCAGTTCCCACATATACTATTCTTTTTAAAACGAGCTTTTTAAAAATATATTTTTATTGATTTCAGAGAGGAAGAAAGAGGGAGAAAGAAATAGAAACACCCATGATGAGAGAGAATCATGAATCAGCTGCCTTTCACAAGTCCCCCACTGGGGATCAAGCCCACATTATCTGCTTTGCTACATAATTTTAATTCCAGAGGATTCAACCTCTCTTATGCATGGATTTCTCCTAACAATCTCCCCATCTCCAAGAGGGATCCTTGGAGCCTAAGGCTGGGTCTCCAGATGCACTGAAAATAATCTTGAATCCAAGCCTGGCTTAGTTCAGGCCAACCTCAACAGGGGCACAAATAAAGGTCTTGAGAATAAAGTAGGAATTCTGAGATTCACATACTAACTTTGCATTATTTTCTGGACCTCCTCTCCTTGCTGAGTCCTTTGTCTGATCTCTAGATGCCTGTTTGTGTTCCTGGAAGCAGTGTGGAGATGAACTCATAATTCCTTATTTTGTCTTGGGCAAAATGATAGGGAAGAGCATGAAATAGCTCATGTAGGCATGGCCTCGCATCAGCTCTATCTGCAGAAACCAAGTCCCCATCACATGCTCAGTCCATCTTAATAGCCAGTGGTTCATTCTCAGGCTTGCAATAGGATTTTCCTGCCCTGTGACATCAGCAAGTCCCCCTGAGTAACAAGAGTAGCCGGGGAACTTCAACCACAGGGTCTCCTCCTGCTTAATAATGAGATAAGATCAATGGCCATTTTGATGTGGGATTTGTAAAAAATGTCAATTCTTCAATTTTTTTAGGACAAGCATTGTATAGAAAATATATAGTGCTGTATCTTCAACACTCAAGTCAGTTTTGTTTCTGGACATTATAATTTGCTTAACATTGTCATGAGATAAAAATATTGAGTTCTAAGATTATTTCCATGTCTATGAAAGCCACCTTGCACAGTTTCTCTGACCATACAACTCTTGATTTCAAAGGTCCAATAGAAGTCTTCTCTTCATCAATAAAATTTGATTTCAAATTGCTGAAGGATTAACCTTTCTTGTGTCTCTTCCCTAGTCTGTTGCACCATGGTTATTTTCCAGGGTTACCTAAATCCTAACAGAAAATCGAAATGTTCCTAGTTCTTGATGTAGTTTTTAGATCTAGAATGTCCTTTAATGTTATCACATACATCTAAGAGCAGAGTAATTTTTTATTTTGCAGATGAAGATTGGTGTAGGAAATAGCCTTTTTATTAAATATAACTATAGTTATTAAAATAATGTAAGCAGTTTTGTCTCGGCCCACTGCACTGCTTTGAGAAAAAATTGCAGAGATGTTTGGTCAGTAGCACCTCACTAAGTCTGCATTCTGACTTGCATTCTCTTCACTGTCCCTGGCTTTTTATTACCACACTTACAGAAAGGCTATAAATAGAACATAAAGTTTCCATAGAACTTTAAAAAAATCTGCAATTTTTTAGGAAGTTTGCTTTCTTTATAATCAGGAAGTAGTTACAGAGTGTAAATAGATCAAACCTCTTTTCTCATTTTCATACTGGCATGTTCAGGGAATGTTATGATTTTTCTTCCCCTGCCCCTTGTGACTCTGCTCTAGCTAGGTATTCTTAGAACTCCTGGATCCTTAACATCTGGGCGTTCTATTTAGACCAATTTGAATATGTTAGGAAATTATTTCTTTAGATAAATGCACATGTGCTTTGGTGATTGGCACACCTAGGAAGACTGTGGGTCCCAGTTGGCTTGCCAATCTCTTTGCTTCCTTCACACGTGATGACCATGAGGAGATTGAGGAAGGCTCGAGCTGGTGAGAGGGCCTCCTGGTCTCTTCTCCAGTGCACAACTGCAGTTGTTCATGCTCTCAAAAAACATTTCTTGAGTATCCACCGTTTTCTAAAAGCTGGGAGGGGTCAATGGAAAGCAGAAATTTCTTCTTTGGCCACAATTTACATTGGACTCTAGTCAGTGTTGTTTCTTTTTCTTCCCTGTAGAGCAGGAGTGGAAATGTCTAGCCCCTGGGTGGTGTAAGGCCCACAAATCATTTGGTCTGGCCCTGTCAAGGCAACCACAGGCAGGACTCAAAACTCAACAAATCTAGGAGCTTTTTTCAAAGCAGCATACATTTATATTAAGTGAATTATATTAAACAAATGATCTTATAATTACCCAAATGGCCCTTGGGAGAAAAAAGGTTCCCAACCCCTGTTGTAGAGGGATCCAGATAATGCAATATGGAAGGTAAGATTACAGTCATCCCAAATATCAGCAAATAAAATATCTATAACTAAATTCACATGCCAAGAGCCACTGTAACATTCATTATAGTCAATATTTCCACTGAATTATTGTATTACGTGTTTGCAGACACATTGAGCTATGGTGTTTAAGGAACACATGAGCTAAAACATGGAGGTCAGCAGGCACAGCAGACACCAGAAGATGGGGATGAATAGACTATGCCAAAGCAAGCATTTATGCTGCATTGAGGTCATCTCCCCAAACCACGTAATAGCTTAAATCATACTATAATAATTTGCTTCTTGCAAGTGGAGTCCTAGCAAGGTTAATGAGTCAATACTAGTATCACATATATTAATGCTAACCTTTGGTATATATTACATGATGTGATAAACCAAACATAGTGTAGAATTTTGTCTTCTATATGTATTATTATTTTTGTCTTCAAGATAAGCTATGTGACATTTTAAAATAGCATTTCTCTCCCTCCCTCCCTCCCTCTCTCTCTCTCTCTCTCTCTCTCTCTCTCTCTCTCTCTCACACACACACACACACACACACACACACACACACACACTGTAAGTCCTCACTTAACATCATCTATAGGTTCTGTGACTTTAAGCAAGATGATATATAACAATTTTCTTATAGGATAATTGATATAAATGAGAGTTAAGCTCCTAGGGCATCTCATCAACATTATAGCAAAACAATGTTGAATTAAACCAAATACCTGCTATATTTACCTATTTACCTACTGTAAATCTATCTATATTTTTATGGACAGATAAAAACAAATAAATTGTTTTTAACAATTGTAGTTTTAAAAAACTTATGTAACAAGAGCAGATTTTGCCTTTTAAAACATTCATGTAGTTATAAAAAAAAACTCCCCATAATGCTAATAAGTAGCTCCTATAAGAACACTTAAAAATTGGATAAATAAACAAAAAACAGATTTAGTCCTCAACTAACAGTTGTAGTAAGCAAGTGCTCCTCTCAGTGAGGCAGAGTGAAAGGACGTGGCATGGGTAATCCTAGAAGTTACACATGTGCCAACCCAAATCATGCCAGCCTGCCCAGCGCAGCATTTCCTGTTTCTTCTGCAAGTCTGTGCCAACTTCTCCAAACAACACGCAATGCTGTTTCCAGGGACTGTTTCATCCGAGTCTTCCTTATCTAATGGTTTCATTGTTCCTTGAACTGTTGTGCATGAGAGGTCAGAGGCTCTCAGTGAAACACTAAAGCTTCGGCTGAGTCTCCTCTCCCAGGTCTCTTGGTTAACAAGTGCAAACAGCGAACTTGGAGATTGTGTGGTTAAGGGAAATCTTCCTTGTAATGGCAAAGGCCTCCCCACTGTTGCAGAAATGGCATCAAGCATGACCCCTGGAGGCCCACTCAGCACCAAGCAGTGGGCTGGCCACACCATTATAGATTTATAATACTTAATTCCTGACACTCAACAAAGTTACGTGATTTATTTTGTTTCTACACTTCTGGGTGGGTGGGTGGGTGGGATTCCTATTAGGCTAATTGGTATTTTTTCTTTCTCTCCATATCTTATGTGAAATTATTTATGCTGAACCCAGAGTCAAAGTGCAGGCACTCCCTGCTTTTCTTCTAAGCAATTTATTTTAATCTATTTCACATCCAGTGTTAGTAGTTTGCTATAATCTAATTTAGATTAATAATATGCCTATATGTAATCAGGGAAAAACTCCTTTCCCTTAGGGTACCATAGAAATGGGTCAAGGGCAATATGGAAGTGACAGTTCCAAGGAGAAATCCAGCCTTGAGAACTGAGTCCCACCACTGCCCACCTCCCTGGTACCTTACCATGGTGTCCCAAGCCCCTGAGAGCATCGCAGCGAGGTGCCCACCAGTTGCCAATACCTCCTCCACAAGGCAGGGCATGTGAGAAGAGCACCTGATGCCAGCCAGCTGGGGAGATGACTGAGTGAAGGTCACCATTAAAACACAGTCCCAGGTAGCAGCTCTTCAGGCAAACACCGCAGTGCATTTTATAAAATACACCATGATGGCAAGAGAGCTCAGTCTCAGGGGCAGAGTCTTTATTTTATATTTTCTTCCTTATCTAAAATGGGTGATTGCTTTTCTGCCAAAGAGGCTCAAAAGGGCCATGAAAACTGAAGTCCTTCAAAGCTGTTAAATGCATCTTGAAATTTACAATAAAATTCAACATGACAAATCTCCTGGTGAAATCTCTGGGGCCTTACAGCAACACTTACACAGTTTTTTTAGTTCATATTTTAGTATTCGGCACCTTGAGAAGCAGGGAAAGCAAACGTGCAAGGAAAGCAAACAAAACAAAAACCGAAATAGAAAAAAACACCCCCAACAAAGACGGTGAAAATAAAAAGCAAACTGTCTTGCAAGCTATTAAGCAGATGCCAAAGTAAACAATGGTGCGGGGCCAGGGGTCTGCCCTGCAGGTAGACCCGGGCAGCCCCTCGCTGGAGCCGGGATGGAGGCCGCCGGCGCAGGCGCTGCAGCCCGGGCCGGGAGCCTGCAGGCACACAGCAGCCATGCGGAGGGGGACATACCTTTCTTCCTGGTTCCAGCGGCTGAGACAAAGCAGTCCCATTCGCAGCGGGAGGCCAAATCAAAATGAAATTTTATTTAGTCTGCACTGTCCCCAGATTCGGTTTCAGAGTGACTGCTTAAGGAGATGGTGTGGATGTGGCTGGTGCATGCTTTGCATATGAAACTGCAGTAGGAAAAGAAATCTACATAATCAAAAAAATCTGTGCGGCTGGTGACAGAACCTGGACTCCAGGGGTTTCACTGCAGGGTATGTTCTCAGACAGGCCCTCTTGGGGTGAAATGTTTTCAAAAACTTTCTTTTACAGTATTAATTACAAATGTTAATGAACTTATAATGCTCTAATTTATGAAAATACATAGGATTGTGTTTACAACTCTGTCACATTAAAATAATTGTGATTTTTTGGAGATTTATGAATGCATCCGGAATTTGTGTGAGAAAACAAATTAAATTTTAAAACATGTGCAGATTATCTGGGGGTTGTTCTTACAATTACTATACCTCTGAAACTCAGCAAAATAGGTGAAAAGCTGGTCTGATATTGAAAGAAAGACTGCAGTCTCCTTTGACTTTTCTCTGGAAACACACTGAACTCATTCCTTTTTGGAGGCTATTTTTAAAAGCAGGGGGTAATGTTTTAAAACTCTTTTTAGACATTGGAAATATTTTTAAAATCAAGAAAAGAGACCATGGAATGCATACAGACGGCACATCAGGGAATCTTTGATGATGTGTATCTTCACTGGCCCTGGTCTCACATGGCTGTCACAGGGCAGGGCCGAGACAGGGGTGTATGCCAGGGGCCGAGACGGGGCAGACGGAGGCTGCTGGGATCCACATAGTATTTCCCCCAAAAATGCTCATCCCGGCTTCACTTAGATATATCAGTTCCTTGGGGTTCAGTGCTGCCCATCATTTTTTTTAAGGAGGAAAAAAGAAATAAAAAGAAAGAAACCTACCTGTATATAATGGTGGGGAAAAGGCCAGGAAGGTCCCGCACTGCATGGGCTGTCACTGAGTTAGGATGCGCCTAGGGCCAGGGCTCCGTGCCCAGGGCCGGGGTCGGTGCCCAGGTGGGCTCTGAGGGCCCCGCCTGCCGTTCTAGCAGCAGGCGGCCTTCTCTTAATAGTGAGATACAAATGGCTCGTACAGACCCCCCAGCAACTCCAACTTCAGGCACGGACAGACTGATACCTGTTTGAGAGACAATCAAGGCTAAACTGTGATTTCAGTTTAGCCATAATATTCTTAGAAAAGCTATCCCCCTCCGGCTTGAGCTGGCTAACTGTCGCTATAATATTTACAGCTGCAAAGGTCTCTTCCCGGGATCCCTTTGCGCTCGCTATGATGGCATCTTGTTCTGCCATGCAGCCACCAGCATTGTTCAAACCTCAGATGCCAGCTGAGCAGAGCATTTGTCTCCTCTGGGCTCTGGGACCACTGCATCCAGTCCCCCCTACAGCCAGGGTCACAGACTGTGGCTTTCAGGCGAGCCCCTTTGCCTGGCTCGCTGGTGTAATTAGATATCTAGAGAGGCATTCACGGGAGTTTTGCTTGCCTATTATTTTTAGTTATGAGACACTCCTTTTCTGAGGAACAAGATCTTAACAAATCTTCCATCTCCCAAATTCTGTGCACCTGGCATTCACTTTCTATCTAATAAGCACTGTGAATATGCAAATGTTCAGTGTCTGGGTAACCTCATTAATTTATTCCTCAGGCAATCATGAATGTGAACCAGGCCTGAGCCACCATGCTAGAAACTGATCAAGGCTGGGAGGCTCAGCCAGGAGTCTGGCTGCTCCTAAAATGCATTTCACCTCGACCTGTCCTTTGGAGCTCTAATTCAACCAAAGGCCCTCTCCTACTGAGCTGACAGCAAAAGGCAAAAGTAAAAAGAAAAATAAACGCCAAGGGATAGCAATCAAGGTCTCCACCTTTTGTCACTAAATACACACCTGCAGTGGTTGATGAGTTGAACAAAATCTCCACAGCAAAACAGTTTCCAAACTGCCTAAGCTGTCTTACTTTATTATCTACTGGGGGTGGGGTTGGAGGTGGAAGGGTGACCTGCTTTCCATACTGCCATGCAGGGGCATTATCTTTCTCTTTGCCCACCTAAAAATCCGTGAATAATGTTTATAAAATGTTAGGGGATCCCCGGTAGGTTTCCTATTTAACAAGCCATGTATGACAAATCACAGTGTAATGTACTACGTTCTTAATCTTTAATTAGAATGTGAATATCTGCTAGAGAGCGCAGTTAACTTTGACACGTTAAATCTTCTGGTTAAAGTGCCTTACAGGAAGAGCAAAGATGAAACACTGAGCAGCTCCTGCTTCTCTCCATTCACCCAGACAGTCGGGGAAGGATGATAACATCTTGTAATACCTGCTCTGCAGTAATTAATCGCTGTGGTATTTAGGACCATTCAAGTAGACAAATATGACAGAGACAGGGACAATTAGGAACCTTGTTCAAGCTACATTAACTTTTCCAGCTATTACAACACAGCAGCTCAAGTTTGCTTGTAAAAGCTGCACAGGGATTGCTATGCATTAGCCGTGCGATTATTAATGAAAGAAAAGGAGAATTGTGTTTATTGTAGTTTGAAAATTGCAAATAAATTTCAATTATCTGCTATGTCATTTTGTTAAACATGCATTCTGGAAAAGCCTTTGTACTCTAAATCACGAGCTACTTATAGCAAACCAGTGCCAGAAACCCTCCGGGAGGTAAAAGTCAATATTTTTGTTGAATGGATTTTTTTTGGGTAAGTGAAATTGGAGATGGGCAAAACCACCCGAGCGGGTGTTGGGTGGCAGGCTCCGTGCTCTGTGGCGTCCTGGCAGCCACCCAGTCTGCCTTTGGCCAAGGGGCCTGAGTCAGAGGTCCCGAGCAGACGGTGGAGCAGCCCCCTCTGTCAGAAGGATCCAGAGACCCCTCTTCCTTGGGAGCACCCTCCAAACCAGCGTGAGAGACCAATTCTGATAAACCAATGTCTGCCACTCTGCCATTGCTGCTCCTCCCAATGACAAAGCCAGTTGTGTTTTAATTGGAAAGAAAGGAGAAACCTATGGAGGGTTCGCTCAGCGACACAGGTGATGGAGTGCCAACATTTCCGGAGAGTGCCTCACGTTTATTTCCTTTCATGAGAGTAACTGCCCGTCACCTTGAATGCAAACTTGATCTTGAAAGCATACTCCTCCCCACCCCCACCCCCACAAACACACACTTGGGGAGCAGGAATAAACACACCCGTTTCTCTTTTGCCTTTTGAAGTTACTAATTTCTCAAAGCTTACAAACATACACACCTAGGACCAAACCTCCCCTCGATATTCCCACCCCAACCATGTCTCAGGGGTGGACAAGATGCAGGTCCTGTGGCCCAGAAAACATCCCAGATTCAAGCTTCTCAGGCAGCCTGCTGTCTTCTCACCCAGGGCCAGCTCCTGACACATTTCGACCCAATATATGCTCTGGTTTTACTAGCCATTGGGAACTGAACACGAAAAAATAGTTCTGGTGCATCCTGGACATGGGGGCCCGATCCAATTGTCTTCTTGAAATCAAAGAAAGACCAGCTTAGCATGGCACTGCGTTGCATCTCCACCCCAGAATCTGTTGTCACGCGCACACAAAAAGCGCTCAGTGCTCAGGGACAATCTCCCTCTCAGCCGTGCTGGATGATGTCAGCTTTCTGATTACAAACTGCTTATTTATGCTTCAACAGCTGCCAAGAGCAGCAAATAAGTGGCTAAAAGAGTGTCTAGACCAGGCTTTCAGGCCTCTATTGTCTGGGGGTTGTTACCTGGTTGACAGCGATGGGTCCAGCTGCCTGGTGTGAAAGGGAGCAGAGATGGGGAGGCAGTGATTGACAGGAGGGCCCTCTGGGTCAGCCGATGGCCCCGCGTCTTTATATTCCTGGCTCCAAAGGGAAAGCCAGGCCCTGCCTGAGGTTGGAGGTGAAAGGAAATGTTGTAGGGTAATGAAAAATCTTTTGGGCAAATTTGCGATCATGAACACTTCCCAGGGGGAGTCTTAGCCAGTCCAAATAGCCACAGAGTTACCAGAAGGGACACAGGTAATTCAGGTAAAGTTCACAGGTCCCTGGAGGGGAGGATATGTAGACATGCTACACGTTCACTTTCTTCCTTTTCCTTTTCTCTTTCTTCTTCTTCTTTTGTTTTGTGCTTTGGTTTGGGATAATCTCGAGCACATGCGTCTGTGACCGCCGTTTCATTCACCATCCTGGTCGTTCTGTGAGAGCTTCAGAAACCGTCTTTTTTAGGACTTTCCATCCAAGACTGACAGAACATGAAACACTCCAACATTTGGGAAAAACAAGGAGCTTTGCAAGCTGACGTAAATGTCTAATTAGAATTTTCCACCACTACTTGCAACTTTTCAATCCTTCCTTCTCATTTGTTTCCAACCAAGCTCTCCATTTTAACACTTTTCAGGGTTGATTTGAATGTACCACATCGTTCCCTTCATCCCGTCTCACAATTCATTTCAGTTGATTGGCATCCAACATTTGTGGCTTTAACTCTGCTCCTCCTCTCACTCCCGCTTTATAGTTTGGGGTTCCTGTGAAGGAAAGAATGCTGTTCAGTAGTGATCACAGAGAGGCACTCATTTGAAACTAATAATAATATTAAAATAACTTCCTCCATGATGCTCACCCCTAGTTATTGCTGCCCAGACACTTGTGCCTTCTTGGGAACGATGGCATCATTACTCAGACAGCATTGTTCTTACAGGGGCAATTAAGATGCAACTAATGCTATACTTCCACATTTTTGTTCTTATGTACTTATTTCAAGCTCTGAAAAATGCTTTCTTTCAAATGTTGGCCGTGATCAGTGATGCAAATAGTACAAATCTGATGATTCTGTAGCCTCAAAGATTGCTGCATTTAAAAAAGGAGAAAGAAGAGGAGGAGGAGATAGAGGAAGAGGAGAAGAAGGAGAAAGAGTAAGTTTTCCACTATGTGAAAAATAGCATCCATTTAAAATCCTGGGATCCCTAGAAGGTACCAGATTTAAATGAAATGCAGGATTGCAGCTGAGGACACAAAGCTTACTTTGTGTATACAGTTGGCTTTCTCTATAATATCTGAAGCAAACTCTAATGAAAATGAAATCACATTAAATTAACTGTAAAAAATAAGCTGATTTAATTAAACACAGAAAGACTTAATAGATATAATAAAATGTTAAAAGTCAAATGATGTGCGGTTACATTTCAGTTAACACTGCTCAACAAATGTACTAAATTTATTCCTTGCAATAATGACGTGTTTTGAGCATTTAATTAGATAAATAATGTCTAATCACTTCAGCAAATCTGAACTGGAAGGATCCTTGTCATCGAAGGTGACTCATTCTTGGAACCTTTTAAGGGGAGGTAAAGCAGGCGAACCTCAGCTATTTTCAAGGAGATGAGCAAAAACTGAAGGAAAGTCTGTTTTTCAAGCCTCATTAAAATTCGGGGTTTGCTAAACAAACTATTATTTACAGTAAGATGAGTATTATTCAAAATAGACTTCTATTTGTCTGCCTTTTTTTAAGCATTGAAAACTATAAGCAGCTGATAAAAAAAGGTATTCAGTGTGAGATGTCCTATAATTCATCATAATACTGTTTCCTTTAATAACTACTTTGCTCAAGTGATTGGCATGATTATAAGAAAATTACTTCAAATTATTCATCTCTTATCTTTCATGTAAGATGTCCTAAGTTGGATGATAGTTACTGTAATGGGGCCCTATTAATTACTAATGTGGAAAGTCCTTCACAATTTGGATAGAGTTTGTAGCCCAAATAAAGAAAAGACTGACAAACACCGCCTTGCTTCTTCTGCTGCTTAAGATGGTGCCACCCACTGTCTATTCAATGGAATGCCAAGGACTTCTATTTCTTTATTTAGAATTTGCTAAGATGAGCCTGGCCTGTATGTGGAAAACAGACTCAGAGGTAACATCTATATATGTCTATACTCATAGGAACACACACACACACACACACACACACACGAGTATATTTTAACATTGCATGGAAGTATTGATGTCCTCTGAAATGCAGAGGAGGATTAACATAAAATTACCATTTCAAGCTTATAGTGTTAATTCATCCATGTCTTGCAGGGGAAAAAATCTTGGTACAGAATCTTTCCATTTATGATCTTACCTCAAATGATTTGTTTTGGGAACTAAACCTATAAATCTATATAGTTCATTCCAAGCCATAATATTGTTTGAAATTCTGTTAAACTCTGAGACTATTTTAAGACTATAGAGAGATTATTGTTAAAAACATCTTTCATTTTCTTACTTTGAGGGAGAGTTGTTGCATAAATAGAACCCAAACTAAACCATAAAAACTCAGAGTTTTCATTCATATGTATTCTAAATAGCCACTCTGTTTTAAATTCCATTTCTTTCTATACAATGCTTTGTGGAATACTTGTCTTTGGTATTACTTTTTTCTATTTTTAAAAAATGTTTTTTGTCTAATTATATAAGTTTTATAATTCAATGTTGAACATCCAGGAACATGTACCATTAAGCCTAACAAGGTTAGCAATGTAAACTGAAAGGTTATTTTGTATATAAACAACAGCACTGGCTATTTGGGCATCATATTATCTGTGTGCTATGTTTGCAACTTAAAGAATCCTTGAAAATGTGTACTTAAACATTCAAAATTGTTTTCTTTGCATTTGTAAGGTTTACAGAAGCATACTCACAGTCATGCAGAGTTCAATATAAATAATCAAGGAGTCATGAGTAATATCCATGGAATACTGGAAAGAAAAACTAACATCACTGATGCTATTGATTGGATGTAAGTTCTTTATTAAAATTTCACTTGTCTAGGTTTGCTCTACCTGCAGCTGGAATACTTTCTATCCATCTTTAAATCTTCTTCACACCTACTGGGCCAGGATAGTCTACCATGGTCACTTACTAAAGAGACACGCCACAGGGCAATGGGGTTTGGTCTAAGGCAGACTTGTTTTGTGTTGGAGGTCTTCTTTCCTTCTATCTTCCCCTTCACTCACTCTGGTATATAGACATTTGTTATTTCTGAGCACAGATTTTGTGATTTTTGCCTGCAGTGGTCTTCCAGCAAGCATTGGGGTTTAACCTCTGGGGCCACTTTCTGGTCTCCAGGTGTCTTGCGTTGTTATTATCTTGCCCATATTTTGGCCTGGAAATGAAGCTTGTGGAATGTAACATGTACTAGACTGTATAAAACATGATCAAGTACACCACACAGCAAAATGTGTGGGAAACTGTAATATAAAATATAAACATAAACTTATGATTGGTTTGTTTAGTTCTCCGTTGCTTAGGCAACATTTTTCTAAGAGTCATAGGTGAGTGCAGAACATTCAGAGATGTCCATAATTGAAGTTAAAACACGTAAAATGTGAATATTCATATTAAATTATATCTTAATTGTATATTGGTAATCTCCCAACATGGACAATACACTCTACAATGTAATTTAATGTTCTAAAAAAGGGGCGGTGGGACTTCTTTGATTTATTTTTTAATTTAAATTCTTTATTGTTGAAAGTATTACATGTGTCTCCTTTCCCCCACATTGACCTCTCACTTCCTGTTTCTGCCCCCAGCTTCATTTGATTTATTATTATCCTGCTTATTTGTCCATCTGTGAGTCTATAGTGTAGGATTTTACACAGTAAAACTTGGAATTTTGTGCTTCCTTGCAAGCAATTTAAGACTTCTATTTAAAATTCAAAAAAGTTGTTTTGTTTGGGTTGCCTTGTTATGTGTAAGTTTTATAGTATGGAACTTGGCCCATCTTTGGAATAAATTAAGTTCCAAAGTCCAAGTAAGCTTCTGCTTAGTCATGAATAAATTGCTTACTCACTCTCTACCTCAGTTTTTTCATTTACAACTGGTCATATCTGACACATCTTTCTAGCAAAACTATTTTTAAAACTCACACTTATGAAAAAGTAATGTGTGCATTGCCAAAGCTCACTAATTTAGAGCATAAAAATCGGAAAAAAATAGAAGAAAAGAAAGAACTGAATTTTATTTATTCTTTGAATGGGCTGATTTAAACTTCTTACAATGTCTGTCCATGCTCTCCATGAATTAAAAAAATAAAGAGCAAGAGAGAAAGGAAAACAGAAAGGAAGGAAAAAAGGAAGGAAGGAAGGAAGGAAGGAAGGAAAGAAGGAAGGAAGAGAGGAAGGAAGGAAGGAAGGTTTGGCTAGCTGGTTTGGCTCAGTGGATAGAGCATCAGCCTGCAGACTGAAAGGTCTCAGGTTCAATTCCAGTCAAGGGCACATGCCTGGGTTGTAGACTCGATCTCCAGTAGGGGGCATGCAGGAGTTAGATGATCAATGATTCTCATTACTAATGTTTGTGTCTCTCTCTCTCCCTTTCCCTTCCTTGAAATCAATAAAAATATATTTAAAAAAAAAGAAAGGAAGGAAGGATGGAAGAAAGGAAGAAAGCAGGATGTGAACTGAAATCGATTTAGGCAAAGTACTGGATTACAATCCATAGCCCCCAATGCTGCCCTGATGCTCTGAAGCTGGGGCTGCTCTAGGGGAGGCCGTTCCTCTCAGGCTCAGCGTCCCCCACCTGGAACTCGTCTCCAGGAAGGATATACATGTTATCTGAGCTTGAATTAAAAGCAAAACCTCAGACTCCAAAGAGGCAGTAAACTACAGACTTTTGAATAAAGAATGCAATCGTTAA